>JAEUWP010000454.1:0-57801 GCA_018524725.1 Podaxis mareebaensis | reverse complement strand
TGAATGGATTTGAAATGATCTGGAATTCGATATTTTCAGATCAACTCAGAAATTTTTCGTGGGGACTTTTGACTGGGATTAAATGTTGACCATTGTGGAGTAATGGGGTACGTATATTTTTTCTTGCTTTCTGCCTTCCCCTTCTTGTGCTAATTAATGGTTTTTTGCTCTTTTGAAATTCTTTGGGTATATAGGTTGTATATGAACAATCATGATGAATGAGTCAGAGCAATTATATTATAAGTTACAACAAGGGGTTGCCAACGGAAGCGAAGAGGAGTCACAGGAATTACAAAATGTCTGTGGAATCATAGCGGGTCATGAAAGTAGGTAAGGGGTGGCATAAAAGTTGGGAGTCGGAGTCAAAAGTCCACCATATACCCATCTTTTTTTTTTTAAAAAAAAATCAGCATTTATTGCAATAGACTAGCTACTACAAACGGGTGCGCGATAGCAGTCCCAACCATATACCCATCTGGTGGTCCCAAGTGCGAAATTAGGAGTCAACCCATTTAGTCCATGAATAAGCCCCTCAACTAATGTTTTTACTCAAACCGTTGGCAGCGATACAACAAAAGGGAAAAATTTACTTTCTCCAGCTCGATAATCATACCCCATGATCTTAAGGTCGTGCTTTGGACGATGGTGTATCAAATGCATACATGTTCGTCAGCTCCTTCGTGGAATGTAAACTGTTGTTGGAACGGATCGAGGAGGGTAAACAAATATAGCCCAACTCGTGCGCTTAGGATTCTCTCCCACATCTACTGTTACGCGTTCCTACTGCCATACGACAAAGCGGGCGGCACAACACTCTTCCGTCCAGACTTCAAACTGGATAAATGACGTTATGGCGCAGGCTGTGCGATTGTCGGCGATTACCTAGCCCCTGTGAGGACTTTATAAATGACCAAATGCCTGGTCGAGTTCTTGTCTACGACCGACCTTCCTTGTTTCCCTCACACCACCATGTTGACAGAAACACCCTTCAATATCGCAGTCCGCGACGAGGATATTGCCTTCCTCAAGAAGAAACTCGACTTGACGAGGTTCCCTGATGAATTGGAGAACGTGGGACATGACTATGGTGCCCCACTGAAGGACATCCAACGTCTGGTTGCGTATTGGAAAGAAGGATACGACTGGAGGAAGCATGAAGCACAACTCAACGAAGAGCTGCCCCAATTCACGCGCGACATCGAGGTCGACGGATTTGGAACTTTGAACGTGCACTATATACACAAGAGGAGTTCCGTGTCCGAGGCCATTCCTTTGCTGTTTGTGCATGGTGTAAGTCACTCCGTTCTGCTTGGGGTTAAGATAGTTGACCGGCTGCATACAGGGCCTGGGAGCTTTCTCGAAGTCAGGAAGATTTTGCCGCTGTTAGTGGAAGATACCCCCGGACATCCCAGTTTCCATGTCGTGGCTATCAGTCTGCCAGGGTTTGGATTTTCGGAGGCACCGAAGAAGAGAGGGTTCGCTATTGCTCAGTATGCAGAGGTATGTTCTCTCATGTCCTTGATCATGTATTTATGCTCAAGAGGAATAGGTGTCCCACAAGCTGATGCTTGCGCTTGGATACAACGAATACGGTGGGGCTCGTCTTCAAGTCTCGCAATATCACAGTACTGACAGTCCCTTGAATAGTAACTCAAGGGGGAGACTGGGGAGCTATCGTGTGTTTTACTTTTGTGCTTCCACATTAATTGCTTAACCTTGCCGCATTAGATCACCCAGCAAATCGCTGCTGCCTATGGCCAAAAACACAACAAGGCCTGGCATTCCAACATGCCCTTGTACGTGCTGAAGTTTCAGTTGTGTTGGTGATGTTCTAATTATTTGTTAAGGGGAGAGCCTCCTCATCCATGGCGCCGCCCAATATCGTTCCTACAGTATCTCTTGACACGCCTTACGCCTGTAGAAAAGGCTGGATGGGAGCGGACTCAGTGGTTCCGAAAAGAAGGGCGAGGATACTCCGAGGAACAGTCCACTCAACCCCAGACGCTAGGCTATAGTCTTGTTGACTCTCCGGTCGGTCTCCTTGGCTGGATTTATGAGAAACTCGTGAACTGGACAGACGAATATCCTTGGACGAATGATGAAGGTCGGTCACTTTTGATGATGGCGTATTCGACTGCTAATATAAGTATCTGCCCTCAGTCTTGACATGGATTTCAATTTATTGGTTTTCTCGCCCAGGGCCTGCCGCCTCTGTCAGGATTTACTACGAATTTGCGAAATCCGGCATGCGACCCACCCGCAACCCCGCTCCTGTCAGCATTCCGACAGGTTACTCTTACTTCCCAAAGGAGCTCGCAATCCTGCCGCGGTCGTACGTTACATCAATCAAATATTTTTCGGTAAACTTATCCAGTGTGTTTATAGCTGGTTGAAAACGCCCAATCTTGTGTTTGAATCCCAACACGAGAGCGGTGGGCATTTTGCTGCGTATGAGCGTCCGGAAGCTTTGGTCGCCGACTTGAGAAAGATGTTCGGGAAGGGAAGACCTGCCTTTGGGGTCGTTGGTTCGCACCGTGGGTTCAAGCTGTAAAATACCTCTGTATGTATGTATGCGGAATTTGAAATGACATTTCCCCTCCGTCGGATTCACTTCGACCTTTTTTGTATGTGTATAAGACATAAGTGAGATTTGCGTGCTTAAATCATCTGGTGCTTGGTAGTTCGTACGAGTACTGATGGAATTTGGGGGGTGTTTAGGGATCTACCAGCGCAATCGTTTTCACTTGTGAGTTGTTTTGTTTTTGTGGCTCTGGTGGAAGCCTTCGTTTGTCACAGAATGAAATGCTGACTGTTGCGCCGTTTTGTCATTTTTGCTGGGTTCGTTCTGATTCTGGTTGTTAAGTATTGGCCCTAGGCGTGTGCTTCTCTTATTACCCGTACCTCTATGCTTAGAGCTGACTGGGTTCCCGTATGTGCGTCCTTGTTGGCCTCTTTGTCATAACGTCGCGGTTGTGCTGGGTTCAGTTATGGAGCTGCAAGGTCTGGTGTCGGTATCTCTGCTATGTCGGTGCTGCGACCCGACTTGATGATGAAGTGTGTCGTGCCGGTTATCGTGGCTGGTATCATTGCTGTCCGTCTTCCCCCCCTTCTTATCCCCTTTGAACACCATGTAATTCACGGATTTGATGTAGATTTACGGTCTCGTCGTTTCGGTACTCATCGCTGGTGACTGTACGTAAACCCTTCCTCATGTTCACCTCTCCTATGCACTAATTGCTTGCGCGCCTTGGGAACAGTGGACACGTCAATGTCGCTCGCCAAGGGGTTCACCCAACTCGGAGTTGGACTTTCGATCGGTCTCGCAGGTCTCGCAGCTGGCTTTGCGATTGGCATTGTTGGTGATGCGGGTGTGAGGGGTACTGCGCAGCAGCCGAGGCTCTTTGTGGGTATGATCCTTATCCTCATTTTTGCTGAGGTTTTAGGTCTGTATGGGTTGATTGTTGTGTTGATTATGAACACTGCTACTGGTACAATGACTGTAAGTGGTTCTTGGTTTGTCTTTCTTGTTGGGAGTCTGACGTTGGTTTCGGATAGTGCTCATCATAAATGGCTGTCGAGTGTGTACTGGAGTCCCTTTACCTCTCTGTGTTGGGGGAGGGGTTGGGCCCTTGGAATGCGGTGTTACTGTACGTGAAACCGCGGAGGAGGATTGGAGTGGGGGGAGTTTTATGTTACCTTGCTTGTGTTGTTGTGTTCTTTCTCCTCTGTTTTTATTACTGAATGCAGGACTCTTTTCTTTGCCTGTGAAAGTGGGCGTTTACTGTATTTGGTCCGTTTGTATTTCTGCGGGATGGTCCTTCGAAGCTATTGGAGTGGAACCGGTTTCCCTGTAAGACTTTCTGGATTGCTTTTCTGCGCGCGGACTGCGGTATGACATGAGACGCTTCTCTTTTTAGTGATTCACGATGTAGCTATAGGGGTAACTTGCTGTGATTGGCGCTCTGAGGCTCCACCCATGTACAGATTCTCGAACCGTTCCAGAACACAGAACTTGGTGACTACGATCAGTGATCTCTTGTAGTAGTGGAATTGATAACGCGGCTTTACTCACAGTCGTTCATGTCTGGGGACTAACTGTGCACGCTTTTGGATCAAAATACTCGATTAGTAGTCGTCGCTACTCATGTTTTCTTGTTGGTGCTACTCGTGTGTCTCTCGGGGAGGCCGGACAGGATGCATTAGCGCCAGTGGTGGCGTTGCATCGACGTCTGGCTGTGTTGCGAGTCATCCAGGAAGCGTACTTAAGAGATCGTGGATGCTTGATGGTGAGACAGGACTTGGAATCTTGGGCGGTTCGCCTTTTGCTTTGTCCAGACGCGATCCGAATCGGCTGTGGTTCCCATCCCTTATTGTTGCTAGGTGCTGCTCGTTGTGGGCTTTTACTGCCAAGCCAACGTTGAATATTAAATATTAAATATTGACCATCGTGGCGTAATAGGGCATGTATATTTTTTCTTGCTTTCCGCCTTCCCGTTCTCGTGCCGATTATGTTTTTTTTTTTTGCACTTTTGAAGTTCTTTGGGTATATATGTACTGGGGATAGCCCGTGGCTGAAGTGTTTTTATACAAACAACCACGGCGAATGAGTCAGAGCAATTATACTACAAAGGGGCTGCCATCGGAAGCGAAGGCGAGTCATAAGAATTACAAAGGAAATGTCTATGGAATCATAGCGAGTCATGAAGGTCTGTAAGCATCGCATAAGGTTGGGAGTTGGGCCAAAAGTTCACCATATGCCCATGTGGCAGTCCCGAGTGCTAAATTAGAAGTCAACCCATTTAGTCCATGAACAGCTCCTCAACCGACGTTATTACTCAAACCGTTAGCAGTTGTTCAACAAAAGGGAAAATCTGCTTTCTCCAGCTTGACAATGGTCCTGAAGTCGTGCTGTGAACGATAGTGTATCAGATGCACACATGTTCGTCAGCTCCTTGGTGGAATGTAAACTGTTGTTGGAGCGGATCAGGAAGAGTAAACACATATAGCCCAACTCGTGCACCTGAGTTTCTCTCCCACATCCGCTGTTACACGTTCATACTACCATACAACAAAGCGGGCGGGCAGCACAACAAACACTCCTTGTTTATACTTCAAATTGAATAAACGACCGTTGTGGAGTAGATTGTGCGATCGTCGGCGAAGTAGCCCTGTGAGGACCTTATAAATAATCAAATAATCAGATGCCCGGCCCAGTTCTCACCCTGTAGCTGACCTTCCTTGTTTCTTCACGCAACCATGGCGACAGAAACGCCCTTCAAGATCGCAGTCCGCGACGAGGACATTGCCTTCCTCAAGAAAAAACTCGACTTAACGAGGTTCCCTGATGAATTGGAGAACGTGGGACGCGACTACGGTGCCTCATTGAGGGACATCCAAAATCTGGTTGCATATTGGAAAGAAGGATATGACTGGAGGAAGCATGAAGCACAACTTAACGAAGAGCTGCCCCAATTCACGCGCGACATCGAGGTCGACGGATTTGGGACTTTGAATGTGCACTATATACACAAGAGGAGTTCCGTGTCCGAGGCCATTCCTTTGCTGTTTGTGCATGGTTGTGAGTCATTTCGCTTTGCTTGGAGTTAAGACAGCTCACAGGCTGTATGTAGGGCCTGGGAGCTTTCTTGAAGTCAGGAAGATTCTGCCGCTGTTAGTTGAAGATACTCCCGGGCATCCCAGTTTCCATGTCGTGGCTATCAGTCTGCCAGGGTTTGGATTTTCGGAGGCACCGAAGAAGAGAGGGTTCGCTATTGCTCAGTATGCGGAGGTATGTTCTCCCATGTCCTTGGATCATGTACTTATGCTCAAGGGAAATAGGTGTCCCACAAGCTGATGCTTGCACTTGGATACAACGAATATGGTGAGGCTCGTCTTCAAGTCTCGCAATATCACAATACTGACAGTGTCTTGGATAGTAACTCAAGGGGGGGACTGGGGAGCTATCGTGAGTTTTACTTTTGTACTCCCATATCAATTGCTTGACTTCGCCGCACTAGATCACCCAGCAAATCGCTGTTACCTACGGCCAAAAACACAACAAGGCCTGGCATTCAAATATGCCCTTGTACGTACTGAAGTTTCAGTTATGTTGGCGATGTTCTAATTATTTGTTAAGGGCAGAGCGCCCTCACCCATGGCATCGACCAATGTCGTTCCTACAGTATCTCTTGGCACGGCTTACGCCTGCAGAAAAAGCTGGATTGGAGCGGACTAAGTGGTTCCAAACGGAAGGGCGGGGATATTCTACGGAACAGTCCACTCAACCCCAGACGCTAGGCTATAGTCTTGCCGACTCTCCGGTCGGTCTCCTTGGCTGGATTTATGAGAAACTCGTGAACTGGACAGACGAATACCCTTGGACGGATGATGAAGGTCAGTCACTTTGATGATGGTGTATTCGACTGCTAATATAAGCATCGGCCCTCAGTCTTGACATGGATTTCGATCTATTGGTTCTCCCGCCCAGGGCCTGCCGCCTCTGTCAGGATTTACTATGAATTTGCGAAATCCGGCATGGTACCCATCCGCAAGTCCGCTCCTATAAGGATTCCGACAGGCTACTCTTACTTCCCAAAGGAGCTCGAAACCCCACCGCGATCGTACGTTTCATCGATCAGATATTGTTTGGTAAACTTATTCAGTGCGTTTATAGCTGGTTGAAAACGCCCAATCTTGTGTTTGAATCACAACACGAAAGGGGTGGGCATTTTGCTGCGTATGAGCGCCCGGAGGTTTTGGTCGCCGACTTGAGAAAGATGTTCGGGAAGGGAGGGCCTGCCTTTGGGGTCGTTGATTCGCACCGTGGATTTAAGCTGTAAAATACCTCAAAAAAAACTTACCTATGTATGTGCATATGCGGACTTCATAATGACATTTCCCCTTTGTCGAACCCATTTCGGCCTTTCCGTATGTGTATAAGACATAAGTGAGATTTGTATATTTGATTCATCTGGTGCTTAGCCGCTTGTACGGATGCTGATGGAGTTTGGGGGCGCGCTTAGGGATGTGCTAGCGCGATTGTTTTCACTTGTGACTTGTTTCGTTTCTGTGGCTCTGTGGTGGAAGCCTTCGTTTCCCATGGAATGAAATGCTGACTATTGTGCCATTTTTTTCTGGGTTAGTTCTGTTGTAAGGTGCGCATAGGGGGTATGGAGACGGACCTAACAGCGGTGAAATGAAGTCGATTGATTAAGAAATGGGGGAGATATAAGTGAAATACTGTGGACACCTGTAAGAGACTAAATATTGAGAGATACAATACTGGGACTCACCTGTGGACACCTGTAAGAGACTAAGGTCTCCAGGACGTCCACAGGCCAGCTACAAGGCCAACTATCACATGACTAAGTCACCTGACTNACCCGGGGGTTTCGGTGTTTTGCAAATATCTTTTCACACTCTCAATATTTTGGCTTCATATCTTGCACAGCACCTGCGAGCGCCATCTCTGACAGCCTCCGCCTCTTTTTGAAACTTATAGCTGAAGTAGGACGAAAACCAATTTTGAGCCCATTGTCACGCCTTGCCAGACAATGCCGGGTCGGAGCATGAATATAATGATCCCATCACATGTCCCATTTCGTCAATTTGTCCCTAAGGCAGGCTAGCCCGTTTCATCGGCATCGCTTACCCTGTCAGCCCTGTTAGTCTTGATTTTGTGCTCTATTCCGTCGGTCGAAGAAAAAGAACGGAACGACTTCGGACTCCAATGTAATGGGCACCCATCCTCGAGAGATGATTCTCAGTCCCGTCACAACCACCAAACTACTATCCAGTTCCGTTTATCAGGCTGGCCAATATGCCTTGCCCATGGCGTTTTCAGCGTCTCTTGATTCAGAATCGCCTCAGAACCACAGGCGGGGCCTTCTCATGTGAGGGATCAAGCTTTGGTCTATTCATCACATCCCATCGACTTAGGTAAATGTAATGATTCCATCATCTGAGTTTCAGATGGCAGCCTTCGGCACATGTGACAAAAGCGTGACCACCGAAACCCCCGGGCACACCGAAACGGTGGGGTAGTATAGGATGGCCCGACTCGCGCGTTAAGGACTTCTCGGATTTGCTGACAATCCTTTTTACGTCATCCACGAAAGGTGGACGGTTCGACGGATTCTCTTAACCGAATGACATTACGCTGTATCGTCACCTTCAAGTACTTCGGCGCCCATTTTCGCCAGCACCATGGATACATCACAGTCGCGAACCTGAGCGCAACGCTATTTATGAAAGCACAAATGTTCACTCAATTTCTCACCCTACAACTGCTCTTGGTTTCCTCGTGAATATCGCCATGTCGGTGGAGGCGCCTTTCAAAATCGCTGTTCACGATGAGGACATCACTCTTCTGAAGAAGAAACTCGAGTTGTCGAGATTTCCTGATGAGTTGGAAGAGGCGGGGCGTGATTACGGTGTCCCGTTGAAGGACATCCAACGCCTGGTTGCATATTGGAGGGATGAATATGACTGGAGAAAGCATGAAGCGCAGCTCAACGAAGAGATGCCCCAGTTCACGCGCGACATCGAGGTCGATGGATTTGGGACTTTGAATGTACACTACGTACACAAGAGGAGTTCCGTGTCCGAGGCTATTCCCTTGCTGTTTGTTCATGGGTGTGAGTCATTTCATTCTGCTTGAGGTTAAAGTATCTGACTAGTTGCATGTAGGGCCTGGGAGCTTTCTTGAAGTTAGGAAGATTCTGCCACTTTTGGTTAAGGATGCGCGCGATCACCCTAGCTTCCATGTCGTGGCTATTAGCCTGCCAGGGTTTGGATTCTCCGAGGCACCGAAGAAGAAAGGGTTCGCTATTGCTCAGTATGCGGAGGTATGTTCTCCCATGTCCTTGGATCATGCATTTATGCTCAAGGGGAACAGGTGTCCCACAAACTGATGCTTGCACTTGGATACAGCGAATATGGTGAGGCTTGTTTACGGGTCTCAGAGTGTACAATACTGACAGCTCCTTGATATAGTGACTCAAGGACACGACTGGGGAGCTTTCGTGCGTTCCTTTTTTGGTTCTGTCGCATCAATTGCTTGACTTGGTCACATTAGATCAACCAGCGCATTGCTCTTGCGTATGGCAAAAAACACAACAAGGCCTGGCATTCAAGTATGCCTTTGTATGTGCTGAAGTCCCAGCTGTATGGACGATATGCTAACCATACGTTAAGGGCAACAGCTCCGCATCCGTGGTACCGCCCAATGGTACTTTTACGGTACCTTTTGACACCCCTCACACCTGCGGAAAAAGCTGGCTTTGAGAGAACCCAATGGTTCCAAAAAGAAGGCCAAGGGTATTTCGAGGAACAGTCCACTCAACCACAGACGCTCGGCTATAGTCTTGCTGACTCTCCGGCTGGTCTCCTTGGTTGGATCTATGAGAAACTCGTGAATTGGTCAGACGAATACCCTTGGACGGACGATGAAGGTCAGTTACTTTGGCGAGAATCTATTCAGTTGCTGACGTTTCCGCCTTCAGTCCTAACATGGATTTCAATTTATTGGTTCTCCCGCTCAGGGCCTGCCGCTTCCGTTAGGATTTACTACGAGTTCAAGAAATCTGGTTCGATATCCTTCACCAAGCCCGCTCCCGTCAACATTCCGACAGGTCACTCCTTTTTCCCAAAAGAGGTCATAGTACTACCGCATTAGTACGTGATCAACTCATAACATACCGCAAACTTATCGAACGTATTTGTAGTTGGTCAAAAACCTCTAATGTTGTGTTCGAATCCGAACATGACAGGGGAGGGCACTTTCCTGCATATGAGCGTCCTGAGGCTTTGGTTGCCGATTTGAGGAAGATGTTCGGGAATGATGGGCCAGCGTTTGGGGTTGTTGGTTCTCACAATGGATTCAAGCCATAAATTATGTCCGTAGGTATGTACGTGAAATTTGTCATGTCATGGCTTCCCCCCTTGGGATTCGTCTCGGCTTTTGGTGTGTCCATAAGACATAAGTGAGATCTGCATACTTATATCACCTAGTAGCCTTGCACTGGTGCCAATGGCGTGGATCGAGCCGAGTGTTTGAGCCGAAACGCGACGGGCGATTCTATAGCACAGCTGAGTGTGATAGAAATCGCGGATCAGTGCCAGTAGCAATGGATCAGAGAGCGATCAGATGGCGCGTACAACCCAAGTCAAGTACTTACGGGCTGGGCGAAGATATTCACTTGGTTCTCCCTGCTACGGTGCACCAGGGAGGCGGCACTCGACCGACATCCTTTTTCCCTTGCACAGAATCATGGAAACGCCGCTATAGCTCCCCCGTGGGACCACTACTTGTATTTACTCATTGCTTCTGAAGCCAGCATATATATATGCAAGACAATAGGGGTGTTCTCACTTAGTTGATATTCCTTGCCTCCCACGTCCCTCAATGTCCACAGAAACGCCCTTCAAAATCGCGGTCCCCGATGAGGACATCGCTCTCCTCAAGAAACGACTCGAGTTAACGAGATTCCCTGATGAGTTGGAGAATGCAGGACGTGATTACGGTGCGCCATTGAAGGATATGCAGCGTTTAATCGCCTATTGGAAGGATGGATATGACTGGAGAAAACACGAAGCTCAGCTCAACGAAGAGTTACCGCAATTCACGCGTGATATCGAGGTCGAGGGATTTGGTACTTTGAACATACACTATGTGCACAAGAGGAGCTCAGTGCCTTCGGCCATCCCGTTGCTCTTCGTCCATGGATGTGAGTCCCCACACTACTACGCTGCTTCTTTTGGGGTGTTCAAGCACCCGTCTCATGACTTGCAGGGCCTGGGAGCTTCTTCGAAGTAAGGAAGATTCTGCCGTTGCTAGTCGAGGAATCGGGTGAACACCCTAGTTTCCACGTTGTGGCTATCAGTTTGCCAGGGTTTGGCTTCTCGGAGGCGCCCAAGAAGACTGGATTTACGAACCCTCAATACGCCGAGGCACGCTCTCATAGTATTGCGTTCCTACATAATATTCACCAAGAGGTATAGGTCGCCCACAAGCTAATGCTTGCGCTTGGATATAACGAATATGGTGGGGTTTATATCTTGAACTGATGCACTGAATAAGACTGACAGGCATTTTGCAGTGACCCAAGGAGGTGACTGGGGAAGCATCGTCCGTTCTATTTCTGCTCTTTCAGACCTGTTGGCTGATATCGCTACGCTAGATCACCCAGCGCATGGCTTCTGCGTATGGTCCCAACCACATTAAAGCTTGGCACACGAACTTCCCTTTGTAAGAAACGAGAAAGCCGTTTCACTTATCATTTGCTAAGTCTATCAAGGTCCCCGCCTCCGCGATTATGGGATCGTCCGTTGCTATACCTGAAGAGTCTAGTGGTACCCCTTACGCCCGTTGAAAAAGCGGGTTTGGAGCGCACCGAATGGTTCAATACGAAGAGTCGGGGATACTTTTTAGTACAATCCACCTTACCTCAGGGCCTAGGATATAGCCTTGCTGATTCCCCTGCCGGTCTCCTCGGTTGGATTTATGAGAAGCTCGTAATATGGACTGATGATTATCCTTGGACTGACGATGAAGGTCGGTCTTATCCACCACATTCGGGCTCTACTCACCTCCTGTTTATTCAGTTCTTACCTGGATATCAATTTACTGGTTCTCCAGACCTGGGCCCGCAGCCTCTGTCCGAATATACTACGAGTATGCGAAATCAGGAGGGGAGGCTTTCAAGAAACACATTCCTGTCAAGATTCCAACAGGACATTCCTACTTCCCAAAGGAGCTCCTGATCCCTCCGCGATCGTGCGTCGAACTCTCGCATATTTCCTTGATAGGCTCACGGACCATATACCTTTAGCTGGTTGAAGACTTCCAACGTCGTGTTTGAATCTCAACACGAGAGTGGTGGGCATTTCGCTGCCTATGAGCGCCCGGAAGCTTTGGTTTCCGACTTGAGAAAGATGTTCGGGAAAGGCGGTCCCGCCTTTGCTGTGGTTGCTTCGAATAACGGATTCAAGTCGTGAATGTCCCGAAATGCGTATGTCTGTACTATTGCAGTTCGTTTCTCCGTGGTGCTTGTCTCGAGTTTTACTATGTACCAGTATGCATGTGATGATTTGCACAAGAATGAAACTTCGCGAAGTGCTTAAGATTTGCCTGACCGCATCTGTCACAGTTGCTCGGCACCGAATAACGTGGTTCGTCCACTAATTATAATGAACATATAGCACAAAAATTCTTTTACCATCCCTCCAACCACCACTCGACGGTTATCGGTTTTCCCACAGGCACAAGTTCCAACATTTGGTCAGCTTGCGGCCCGTATCATAAATGTTTGGCACACTCTCTGCCGAGGCTAATAGCACCTGTCGTTGCCCAGCTTTATTGGTCTGATTTCGACCGGGAGGGGACGGATATCTTGATGGATACATCATTGGCGGAGATCAAGTTTCAAGACGTTGACTACCAGACCAGCACGGTCACCAGTGAAATACAGTAAATGCCCACACTCGGGATTGAACCGGAATTAAGCAGGTTAGTATTTGGCCAAACACGATCGACTGTCCATCCCCGGATGGGAGGCAGGAAGATCAGGGAAGATGAGAAGTCCGTCTTACTGGAACCAGTGTCCACAGGTGCCTCGATATTTGCTGAAGTTTCGAGCCCGGGGAAGGCTTACGTTGACTAATCAGTCCATCAGGCTGGCCTCCTTCAATCATTCACTGTCTGTACATCAATTATAAAATATTCAGCAGTCCCTAGGCCACAGAGGTGGTTGCCTGCCTAGGTTACACCAGCGAGGTTCCCTCGGTCACTTTGCTGGCTTTCTGTCTATCCCAGGACCCAGGTCCTGAACCAACTATCCATGAGCAATTGATGATTGACTGTCGAGCGAGGATCTTAAAAGAGTTGATTTGGTCGTCCAGAATGTGACCGGTGGGTCCAAGGGGTCTAGCAGATTATGCGCGAGTTGCGCATTTAACTTGCCGAAGTGCTTCTCGTAGGAGAGAGGATGCTTAGACAAATGTGTAGTTAGTGTGACTGGTCACGGTCAAGAGTACGAAGGGAAGACGCTTTTATTTGATGATCCCCTCCGGCTGCAAGTCACCAGGGCTGTGAAATCGGATATTACCTTTGTCCCTGTCCCTTTTTTGTTCGTTTTTAAAATGCCGCTTTATTCCTGCCAGCACTTTCGAGTGGCACTTGAATCTCGTCCTTGGATTCTCATCTGCTTCTTGCTTGGTTGCTGAATTTCGTCCTTTGTGCTCTGGAAAGCGTTTGCGACTCTGAGGATATCCTATAGCTCCGACAGCTCCAAAAGGCGCTATTTTTAGGTGGCTGACACGTATTTTCCAACACGAATTTTAGGTGAGAGGGGTGTGGGAGTGAAAGTTCGGAACATTTGTGGTTGCCACTGGAGTTTCTTGCAGGTGAAGGCATTTCGGGTGGGCCAGAAGGAGATTGCGAGATGTTCGAGTTCTCAGCTGATGGCGCAGTTCCTTGGATGGGTAAGCCCTATCGCCTTCTCTCTAAGGATCATCCAGTTTCTGTGACTCATGTGTATCGGACACAGTTGTGATAACGATTATCCATGTCCTGGGAATCACGTCGAGCGTATACCGCATATGTTACCGTGTGTACAAGCGCCTTGATTGGTGGGATGATTATATGGTTGCTGTGCCGATGCTTTTGGACGCGACTTACTTCGCTTTTTTGTGGGTGCGATACAACCATGGTGTGTGTCTGCATCGTTGACGTTATATCGTTGGAAATTCAACGTAGTTGATCTCAGCACCCCAGCACGGCGCACCCACACCTATGCCCATTCATGTGGCGAATTCGTATTGGGGAACAGTTGTTCTGTACTTTTGTGTGGTTTGGTGGGTTCATGTCTTGTGCTTCATATATATTATGTGATCACTGATCGTCGTAAAGGACATCGAGGATTGTTCTTACCTTATCCTTGGCACGTTCTTTTGCACCGGGGGAGTGGCCACGGATAATCTCGTTCAGCCTTGCGGTGATCTTCTTCTTTGTGGGCGCGGGGACAGTTACCATCGTTACGGTAACGTGCCGAGGGCCAGCCCGAAATACGGTTCGTTTCGGCCTTGAGTATTGCAAGAGAAACCGAAATGGGTACATTATCGGAGGTCTGACGGCAGTGTCCCGTGAGTGTCCCATTCCAAAATGTCATCATCATGCGTATTGAATCTATTTTTGTTGACACAGTGGACTTTGCCGCGGACCTGATTCTAATCATCTGTCCGTTTATGTGGCTCTGGAGAGTAAAGCTCGCACCTAATTTGCGGAGACTGGTGCTTGCTGCGTTTTCAGCAAGTATTTTGACGATGATGGCAGCAACGTTCTACTGTGTGGTGTGGTATGGGAACGTTTACAAGGACTTGGCTTCCAAAAAGGCGAGGTTGATGCAAACAATGTCAGGACATCTGGAGGTACGCCCCGTGCTTCTATAAATATCTCCTCTGTAGCGGGATTATTGATTCCGACCCAATGGCCTACAGGCATCTATCTCGTTGCTTGTGTGCAATGCCGTGATTCTTGTGACCCATTTTTACAACGTTTATCGAAGGGCAAGAGGCCTCGAACTAGAATCCTATGAGAAAGAGACGGCAGCGCCGGAAAGAAACGATATTCCATCAAGTTATCGACCGACGTTCCGTGGATACGAGCTAGGCTCGAAATCGGTGTTGCATCTCACGACTGTCTATACTTCAACCATCGACTCAGGTGGCGAATCGGGTTTGACGGGGCACAATCGGGATCAGGACAAACATCAGCAAACGTGCCGTGAATAGGACGACGATGTTGGTCGTCGTGTTGGGGGAAAGAGCGCTGATGAGCATAAGCGATGGCGGCACAATGCTTTACTGGGGCCGCGAGGATGGCGGACTTGCCCAGGGGGTTAAGCGTTAAAGTCGGATCACATGTCTCATGTCAGTTTGACCCTTATCTCAGATGCCTATGCGTACGCATAACTGCTTATAATTTTTTCTGTATATTTTGTAGAATTAATGACCATTGTCAAGTTCCTTTGCACGCCTGTTGGACGTTGGAGACGTCCACTTCGGTCAGAAGTGGATCGGTGCCAATTATATGTTTGTCCTCACCACATCGACGTAGTCGATTCCACCATCGCCTCAGATATATTTATAGATGAACGCCTGCTGACCGCCAAGCGCGAATGCACGGACGGGAACTAAGCAACTCGTTTTGGCGGGGCTATTTTATGATCGGACTTGAGGCGTAAAAAGGACACATCTTTTCCTCCTGATCACGTCCTTTAGCACTCCCTTTCACACTACACGATGTTGTGGAAACCCTTCAGTCAGTTCATTGGTGGTCCCGGTACTCGTCGCAGGAGGTTTATCTTCCTCGCCATCGTTGTCGTCTTCTTCGTCTTCGTCTTCCTCCACCCTACCATCCAAAGGGCTGCCAGCCCCTTCCTTCTTAGAATAAAACCGGCCATACCAAGAAACGAGGTTGACGAAAATGCTGATCATCCGCCTTCGTATGAACGGCTAAGGGAATGGGAGAGGTCGCTGCCGCAGCATGATTTAGACCTACCGTATCCCGAGGGTAGGAAGGGGCGTTATGTGAAGTTCAAGGTGCAGATTCAACAGTTGGGTTGGAACAATTGCTTGAACGAATTGTGAGTCACCTTCTAGAACGTCCTTTTCTTGATTCCCTTCTGCGTTTCCTAGCACTCACCCTTAACGCCTTCCCATGCAGGCTCATGAATTCGTACTTGGCGTACAAATCTGGACGGGCGTACGTATTTCAGGATTACGTCTGGAAAGTGGAGTACTATCCATGGCCTCAACGGAAGTTTCGCACCTGGCCGCCGCACACGCCACTCAATGCGTTAATTTCTGGACCAACCGCTGGCGGTCCTTGGGGGGATGGTGATGATGCACCGCGCTCTGTCTCCGAGGACTGGTTCGACATTGTATGCCCACCTAATGAGCGACGAATTATAAACACCCGTGACGTGAAACCCGCCATCATGTGGGATGATGGGAAGAAGATATTTTCTACATGGGAAAAGCTGCTCCTTGAGGCGCCAGAACGGTGTATTGAGATACAACCGGCAGATCGATCCGAGGACAATTTTCCACAGGTTTTCGACTTGTTCTTATGGGGAACTGATCGAATCTTGTCGATGTGGGAGGAGTTTAGGGATTCTCCTGTCTCCCAGTTGTTGGAAACATCTCCTATCGTCAATGCTGCGATCGCGAGGAACGAATACTTGTTTGTTCCACGTGGCGGTATGAAGTCTCCGGGACCGAGAAATCCTTACGATCGTATGTTGGCGATCCATATCCGGAGAGGGGACTTTAAGGAGGCTTGTTTGGGTCTTGCGACTTGGAACTCGACGTTTTACAGCTGGAATCTATTACCGTTCTTGCCTGACAAGTTCGTCCCACCCCCGGGTGGTTCGTGGGGCAAGAACACGGAAGAAAACATTGCCGTTTACATGGAACGGTGCCTACCCACCTTCGATGCCATCGTGCAAAAAATTCGTGATTCGCGCCACGACTATATTAAGGCGGCAAAGGGCGGTGAAAAGAGGACCTTGGATACCCTTTACATTCTCACTAATGACGATAGCGAGTGGTTGCAGCAGTTGAAAAGTGCGCTAAAAGGAGAGGGATGGAACCTTGTTGTAACCAGCAAGGACCTTGTTCTAGACGCTGAGGGTGTTGATACTGGTATGGCCGTGGATATGGATATTGCTCGCCGGGCCGCAGTGTTCATTGGGAATGGCGTGAGTGTTCTTTGTTCTTGATCATCCAGGAAGAATTCTGACAAAAAGGACAGTGGTCGTCGTTTACGAGCAATATTGTGCACCGGAGGCTGGTGGACGGGAAGGAACCTATTAGCATACGGTTTTATTGACAGTGATCCAATACCTTTGCGGTGAACACAATCTCTAAGTAGCTAGAATATTCGAGATTTGTGGAAACCTACGCACCTGTTTTGTGTCAAAATAAGCGCAACGCGAGCCCATCACCTAATGGGTCCGCGTGAGCACCTCTCCGTTTATGCAATGTCGGTGACACAGAAGGTAGAGATTGCACATTAAAATCAACATAGGCTCATAAAAAATATACACAAACGAGTGGGCAAAAATGGTATCTTGCCGTCATCTGATGCCGTCTCGTAGATCCTTATCAATGGCTTGCTGGAAGGTGCCAGGCGCTTCCGGTATCGTGTAACTAGGGCCAGCAGCACCATACTGCTTCCACTCATCCTTGAGTATACCTGCACAATTCCTAAGGTAAATGTAAGCAGTCAGAGACAGTAGGACAAGTAGAGATTAGATAGCGATTGTGTAAACGGACCCGAAGGTCTTGCATAAATAATAAGAGATCATAAACTGGAAAGAGAAAAAAAAGGTGAGCAATGAGATGTCATTTCGCGAGCATATCAGAACGAGGCATACTTGCGGATATCATCAACATTGTGTTCGCCAGCAGCCTTTCTGACACATTCAAGGCGAGTAACCACTTTATCCCAGAAGTCATTTCCTTTAAACTTGTGCAAAGCAGACCGCTAGAAGGGTATCAGGATCAATCGCGAACAAAACTAGTAAGGAGGTACCACCACGGCAAGGCACGCACAAAGCAGTATGCATGTCTCTCGATGCAGTGGCGGACGAATCAGCTCGTTGCTGATGGCAACATTGACAAGATTTACAGCGAAGGAACTTGCCCCTTCATCATTGCTCAAATTACCGGCCGGGTCCTAGTCAAGATCAGTAACTGGTGTCAGGCTGCCAAGCTTCAGAGTCTAACTGGCCCGCCTCCTGTCCATACCTCTGTGACGCCAATATTCGGGTGCCAGAATCAAACGCCTTAACAGCAACTTGGGAACAGCCTTCATCAAGTGCCTTAACAGCAATTTGGGAACAGCTAGAACCAAGCCTCCCAGGACACAACCTTCAGCAACATCCAAACACATTCCCTGTTGAAGCTCGACCTCCCTCTATGACGGTACTCTCAAGCTCAAGCAATCTCGTTTTTAACAATTGCCAATTGATAGACCACAGCGCAGCTGAAGAAAGTGGTGAGACCATCTATCTCAACCCTATCTTGCAAGGTATTAATGAACGCAAAGGCCGCAGGATTCTGCAGGATGCCTCGCTTCCAGGTGCTTTACACGATTCTGGTATCCGTGAAGTCGCCCTACGTGATATCCCAGAGACGGAGCAGGATGACTTCGTCGACAGGTTCATTGTGTGGGCTCTTCTGGCGGATAGGCAGTTTGTGATGTGGTGGAAGGGGCCCAAATCGACGTTAGCTCAGATGTGTGCAGAGAAGGCGGAGGAACAACTAGCTGCGACATTCTTTTTCTCTCGGCTACAAGGAGTAAATGACCCGAAACGCTTTTTCACGACCATTTCACACCAACTCGCCACACATTTCCCCCTATATGCCGCTTTGGTGGAGGGTAAACTTCGCCGCGATCCCTACCTGGTGACAAAGTCGCTGAAAGTCCAGTTTCGCGAGCTCATCTCTGTGCCATTCCAAGAACCTTCCGCAGGGGGTTGACTTGGGACCACGGAGGCTAATCATTGTGGAGGGAATTAAGGAATGCGAGGATATGCAAGCTCGGTGCGAAATGCTACGGGTTATTCTCGAGTCGGCAGGTGGGCTCGGCTTTCGCTGGGCAATCTTCAGCGAGCGGGATCACCGGTTGAAGGCAAGATTAACAGAGCGGGGATCATTAACGGAGTCATGCTGGGTGATTGATCATTCTGGGCCCGGGAGCGCAGATTCTGACGGGAGAGTCTATTTTCGTGTTGATTTCATCGAGCATCAAGGTCGAATTGTTCAGGGGACAATTATCACATGCGGCACAGCCTTTTTTTTTTTTTTTAAATCCATGACTACCTAGTGCCTGTAACCGTTTAACAGGTTTGCTCATAAGTATCTGCTTATTTCCAGCTGTGGCCCCCACACGTGCCTTCCTTTTTCAGAAGTGGCAGAGGGTTTCCCTGCCACGTCTGGTTAGAATGGCTGCCCTTCCTTCAATGAGAAATGCCTTTTTGAGATATATTTCAATCCCTACCGCTCAGCGCTAAGCTCCAGTGAAAACCGATTCAGACCTGGCCCGCGTTAGTCGCACTTCTCCCTTTCTACCTCTGTTCTCGTTGCACTGTATCGAGCTCCATCACACTTATCCTGGACGCTTTATGATCTCGTTAGCATGATTGCTTTTTGCCTCGCAAATCCCATCTTCGCTCCCATCATGTCACATCGCATCCTGTTGCACTAACTTCATGGGTTTAGGCTCACTCCGCTCAAAATCACCTAAGGCCCATTTTCGTGCCATCAACTCTGCTTCCTGCGCGTGCCGCCTGCCACGAGATAAGCACATCTCTGGCTACAACAGGATTGATGAAACAAGGTGCTGTGCTTGTACTAAGGTCCAGAAGGCGCTAAGCGTCCGGCAGAGATGGCCGTGGCTGAGAGCATGTGCCTATGCTTTTATTCGCTCCCATATTTGCATCCTCTCCATCACAGCTGGCCACCGCTCGCGGTGCTCTGGCTTTATGGCTTCCATCTTTTCACTTAAGTGAATTTGAAATGTAATACCTTTGCGATGACATAACCTGACACAACAGAGTGCTTTTCCAGACTTTTCCCAAGAATAGTCGACATTGTGAGAGCCCTAATCGGGAAGAAACACGTGGTGTGGCTTGGCAATCATCGCTGTCACTCGGTCTCACGGTGCCTTCTGTCCATCTCTACTAGCGACCACCCCTTACAATGGATGCAGACCGCAAATCCACAGTATCTTCCTTCTATGGAGGCAGAAAAGGCTCTATGGACGCTTTGAATCAGGACTTTCCGTCCCATCATACCACGGCGGGGCGGATAGGTCGGGATGATGCTTCGTCATTCTATAACCCCGAGCCCAGTCGAGCGTCAATGGATCGGCTAGCCGGGCGTGGTGTTACTGCTGGATACAACTCGAATTCGTTTTACCCTGGAAGAGAGGAGCCGCTGAAGGGCGGAAGGGATGAGGAGGAGGAGGCTTGGGATGTTTATGCTGACTTCAATAATGCAGGGCCGAGATATAGTGCGGCCTTTGTGTCCAACTCGACGAACTCACGGGGGTAGGAACTGTGTTTGGAATAACTTGCTCCGTCTGGGGACTTATTTTGAGGATAGGTATCGTCCAATAGAGCCTACAACGCCGTCAAAGGAACTTGATTCTGCAAATACGGCGCCAGTTGAGATGGTCACAGTCCCCGCTCTTGGACCAGAATGGGGAAAGTCTGAGCTGCGCGATATGACCAAGGCCGGGAGGCGGGAGAAGAAGAAAGAATCAAGGAAGGAGAAATGGAAGCAGTGGAATCGGGGGGAAACAGGAATGTGTGGATCCTATTGCACAAGGAAAGTTTTCGTGTGGTTCATGTTCGGCCTCGTCGTTGTGTACGTATCCCTTCCCTCTATCTCGCGACTATGCCGGCTGAATGAAGACTGTTTACCTGGAAACATGCAGGATTGCGCTTGTTCTGGCGTTCTGTATTCCACGAGTGCCAAGCTTTGCTTTCAACAGTAGAACTCCACTCGTCAACGCAACAGGGTCGTGGGCAGACGCAGTACCGTATGGCTTCTCGAGAGCTCCTGCAAACTTCTCCTTCCCAGCCTTCGCCTCACTACAGCTGAACACGGATGACAACTTTGTGCCGATCACATTCAAACACATGCGAGCATCTGTCTTTGATCTCGATACAGGGCGCCAAGTAGGCGAGGGTGACCTTTTCAAAAAGACGACGGTACCGCCGAAAGAATTCCCTCAAATTCTCCTGCCTCTGAATTTCACATACTTTGCTACAAACTCCTCCGACCAAACATGTAGGCCACTTTCTCTGACGTCCGTCGGCGTTGCTTTGTAACTGATTGTCTGTTGCAGGGACAAACTGGTACAACGGATGCAGAAATAAACTCAACTATGCTACTGGAGATCGGCCCCGTAGGTTTCGTCTTGATCAAGATCATAACTTGAGGCTGATTGAAGTGTTTCAACAGCGGTAAAATTCCGACTTGTACTGGACCTTGATATCCTTGGATTGCCCGGGACCCGAACCGTGTCAACTCAGGTTACCGACGCGAACTGCCCCATGGAGTTGCCTGTGAATAGCGTATGAATAGCCCTCGCGTCTGTTCACTTTGCCTTTCAAATTGCCGCATTTTGGTTCTGGCGCTGAAGTTGGACAACGAACTTTGAACTTCAGTCAAGTTTACCCACCATCACCCCGTGTATTCTCGTATCCTCCTGGAAAGTTTTCCTCTTCATGTGGACTTATTGGTATAGACTTTTCGCTTCCTTATTTTTCCTTCCTTATGTCGCCTCTATCTGAATTCGGCCGATTTACGGACTTCAAGTATAGATACTACGTCGCTCCTTTATCTCCTCAGAATCCACATTACAGCCACACTCCTCTCCTTATTAATTTCTAGCTGCGTCATGAACAGTGTACACGTTTTCTGGTTAAATTTTCTAATAATCAATATGGGCCGGGCAGCCGTTCGCGCCTATCCTAACGGAGGCTATTAATAAGACTTTATTTCAGGATATTTAGTACATTTCTTCTCACTTCGTAGCGTGACGTTAGCCACTCGTTAAAGGATGTTATAATTTGCGGGTGAACTTAGTAAATTGTCCTCGTTAACTACCTGCATGTATGTTGTCCTCTAGCTGACGGAATTGATCCCCGCGGCCCAAGGATATTCGGGTGTCTAGGGATGCAACGGGAAGTTTGGAATGCTCGCGACGATTCGGGTCTTTCGAGCTTTGTTGCGAACCCTCCAAGGGCCATACGTCGTCTCCTGGGTCCTAGTTCCCAAAGGTTTGAGCCCTAGCCGGAGTTGAGAAATGTTCATACACAAACGGGCCCAGCCGTCCATCACTTAAAGTGCCCGGCGACGATGATGTTGCGGGTAATTATGATTCTCCAATCCGAGTAACCAGAAATTGCGTTGCCCGAGGGCAGGTTTCGGGGTGTTGGAATTGGAGCGAGTCAGTCGATGGACAACTGGAAGTTTAACATTCCAGGGATTTCGATGTGGGGTTTTCAAACAATCTCCGCCCTATTTGGTTCTTTCGGCGTTAGTTTATGGGTTGATTGAAACGGCGTGTGTCAACATGTCTTGTTTCTGAAGCACACACCCTTGGCGATCTATGTGCTTTCCTCCGGCCCTTCCCTATTACCAAATGTATAATGAGCTTTACGGCATACGAACGCAAGGCATTGGCTCTTGAGCAGAAATATGTCCTAGACCTCGGCTATCTAGCTTTCCATAACCCACATGGAAAATGCTGTGCAAAGTTGGTCCTGACTTCGTCACAGGTGTTAAGCCGCGGACACTGTCGGCAGAGCTGTGATATTGTTTAGGCATACGAACCTGTCAATGTGGCGACAGTGTTTTTCTAGTCCCGGTGGTTCTCTTGAATGCCGTTGTGGGGTATGCGTGAGGGATGTGACCGACGTTTACTGTTTTGGAGCGGGATCACATGGTAGCAGCGTCGGCTAGTGCGAAGGATGTGAAGGAGGTGTAGGGAGAGTAGTCCAATGAAGAGGAGAGGAGGCCTAGCGGCCCTGATACGACGAGCAGGACAATGCGGGGCAAAAAATGGGGTTATTAGAGTAGTGCCTAAACTTTCAGGTACAGGATTGTGTGTGGTTAGCATGTCCTATATATCAGATGTATTACTAGTGGTTAAGTGTGTAATGCAGACAATATCGCATATGTGAAAGATATGGCTTCGTGGATTGCGACTGCGTTGGCAGGAACGTGAATGAGAACCCCTTTAAAGTCAACCAATTGCTCCACGCACCTACGAACAGAATATTTCCTGCCAGTGGCGGAGCTGGAGAATTTGAAGTGGGCCCGAAGGTCTGTTTGCGCGAAGAGCCTTGAAGCGCTGGTAGTGCATCCACGCGAGTTGATACATAAACAGCATCACCAGAATATACATGAGGTAAAACGCGTAGAACGCATATTTGTTGGTTTTGCTGAGCTCGTGCAGGTCCCGACTCCCACAAGCAGAACTACGGCTATCCCTTGGAGGAAGAAGGTGAGGACGAGGAGAATGAGGCAGATCGTCTCGTATTGGATGTCATTCCTCCACTCCTCCACTCTTCCATCTTGCGCCGCGGGCTCCACGTCGAGAGGACCCAGAGTAGGTGGCATGGGTGGATTGGAAGCGACGATCGAACTAGGGATTGTGTTGGTGGAGTTGGTCATGAATTCAAGTCGCCGTGTTTATATTTCGCCTTTTTGCAGGGTCTAATGCAAGGTCATCCTTGATGCTCGGACGCTTGTGCACGATATTTTGTGGCTATGTTTGATTTATGAATGGAATGTTGGACCTGCGCGGACGACAGGGTGCAGTGAAAGGCTACAGCAGAGTGGACAAGAAGACAATATTCATTCAATATCCACTCATTAACAGCAGTGGAGGATTAGAAGGAAGAGAAAGCACCCTCTAGGAACACAGCTCGGCGGATAATAGCGATGTTTTTGGGCCCAGTCCTTGGGCGTCATAATAATCAATGTCGCCAAAATGGGCAGCGCCCAAGACAACGGCGCCAGTGAGCATTCGGGGGTGAGGAAGACAGTCTGAGACTGAAATTTGTGGCTGTTGTATTATTGATTGACTGAGAAAGGTAATAACAGATCCATGCCATGGGATGATAAACGCCCGAATATAGTGCCAGACACCTGCAATCACAGCCAACCCTGAGGCCCCCAAGTCTCAAGGTATCGTGGGACTCGTTTATAGTGTGTCGGTGTTTGAAACGTTCAGCGCTATCATTGAGCAACAAGAGCGGTTGTTCTGTATCATCCCTCTCTCGCATCACCTAGCGAAGTGGGTCCGCAAGGTATTATTGTGGGCAATATTCGGGCTTACGAGATTCATGGATGGATGTGGGCACAAGTTTGTGACAGTATGGCTATTATGTGTAACATTTTCCTTCCCAGGCTCCCATGGTGCTTCGGCCCGATTGGATTGACTCTCTATTACTACTACAACAGAGCTGACAGCACTGGTTCGTCATGAACTCAGAGCAGCTATCTTAAGTACCTGGGATGTGGTTATAATAGGCTACCACCTCCAGTACTCGACAACGAGAAAGCAAGTTCTGATGCGTATAAAGGGAAAACAAGAGCATAACGAATGGGTGCGAGCCCGAGGTTACCACTCCTATCTACATTCTCCAAGATAGCCTGAAGCTTCGTCACGACAAGAATAGAGATTCTGATTTAAAGCGTAAAGGACAACTACTAGGAAGAGGGAGTGACGAGATCAACTAGACGTAACGATGGTGTGAATTTTTCTTCATCGGGGCAGGAAGGGGGCATGGGTAGCGTGAGCGTGAGCAAGAGTCCCACTCCGGGTTTGAGATGTAGCGTTGGAAGAAACGAAGGCACAGCCGCAAACTGAGGATTCGGAAACCATACCTAGCAGTCAGCCCTCCCGGAATCACGATGGGACTCAGTGTGGTTGAGTTCAGAGCTACGGGAGGATCAGGAGGCGCGAGCGAGCACATCAGCATGACCAGCACCAGCGTAACTGGGAACCAGATTGCCATAGGGTCGAGGCGATCGGCCAATCAAACTAGGTTGCCGATGACCAGCAATACTGGCGCGGAAGGCGAGGCTTGCGGAAAACATTGCATCATTAGCATTCTGTTTATTGAGCTGCAGAAGTTCACTTCACTGGGAGATCGGGTACAGATGTCGTTTGGCTGATGGTGATGCAATCGATATGCTTTGCGGGGCGACTGATCCGGCGTTCTCTTATTATCAAATAATAGTGCGAATCGTGATAAGATGGCAAAGATTGGTCGAGAAAGTGCGCGTCCAACACATGGTAGGATATACAAGGGAACCGCAACCGAAGTTAAATACAAAGCACGATTTCTGGGGGAAATAGGACATGATACGGGTGGCGTTAGGCAGGGGAATATAACCGTTTACGTGAGGTATATAATCATGTGTCCAATTAAGCACTGACTTGTGGTAGGGGCCGAAGTGGACTTGGCATTTTGGCTGTGTGGACGCCTTACAACGGTGAAATTCGCAGAGACGAATGGAAAAGGTACGCACGTCTCCCTATGTCTTCGCGTGAGCGGACGGCCTCATGATGGGAGGAAGGACGCGTTTCCCTTACGGAGGGACCAGGGTTCGGTGTATTCAAGTGTGTCCCATAGGAAGTGCGAGCGGCTCGCTGGCGTTCCAGAGCTGTAGACCGTTGATGAGCATCGTCGAAACCTGAAGACGTGTTGTTTGCGTGCCTTGAAGTCCCCTGTTCTCCCTAGCTTCCAACTGGGACCATTTGTCCCATAGCGCAAAGAAATAAAAGCAGAGCATGAATAGGACAAGAAACGCTGTTGTATATCAAGACCAAGTCAAATCAGCACAACGCTTGGCAATTTGAAGTGGACTACCAGACGAACGTCCTGAGATGTGCTCGCCAATGAAGGTGTCGACCCCAGAAGCTGTTTGTGCTGGACTACTTGGGGTCCCTTGAGGCTGCACTTGGGTCCACATTGGCAGATACATGTTCCGGTTCAAGTTGAGTTGTGGCGCCAAATTGTAACAGGCGGCGCACTTCCCTTCTTATATTTTAGCTCGCGAGCGAAGGGAGTGACCTGGAAGTTTAGCTCTTCGTCGTCCTCAAGCGAGAATGAAAAAAATGTCTAGGGGGACGATCCGAGGTCCAGAGCAATTTGTCTTTGTGTACTAGTTTTCCTTGCCGTTGAACACACAGGGGACGGAGAGATTCATCATTAAAACGTGGGTATGTCGCATTGGGGCAGTGCATCGCCACAGACAAAGTGAACACAACACAGGGTTTGCGGAGAAATCTATTATTGGATGCCGAATTTGGTCATAGGCTACCGTGCATGAGCGGCAGATGCCGAGCTAACAGCGCCGAATTGGCGCCTAAACAATGGGCCGCAACAAATCTCTGTAACGTTTTGAAGGTTGGGGTAAGGGGTAAAAGCAGATACAAGGGAAACAAAGAACGTACTAGGAATGAGTGAAAGAGTGGTGATTTGATTCCAGTGTCTAAACATAACTACTCAACGTAGATAGGCGATGCCCTAAGTGTGGATGGCCTGCCCGAGAGGCCTCGGGACGTAGGACGAAGCTTACACTGCAGTTATCTGATAACACGAGGAGAAAGGGAGGCCCAAGCAATGATGCGGTAGCCTAGTGTGAAGGACGAGCCGCTCCAGGGCAAAGGCAACCCGTCGAGCCGGTTACCAGGTTTTGAGTATCTGGACGGTAATCAACTGAGGGATTGAGTTGAATTCGAGCGAGTACGAAACAACAACTATTTCAACTCCATACATTGATAACTTATCAAATAATGAGGAAGACAACTGTTCATTTAGGAATAAATGGCACTCTCTGCGATTTGTCAAGACAATGGGTACTTATCCGTGTCTGTCCGTCAACCACTCCAGACAGCAGGACCGGCTGGAAGAGAAGTAAGTCACAATTCGAATCAGGATTCTCATAACGGGACTAACGAGCTTTGTATCCAGGGAACGTGGCAGAATCTTGCCAGTAGATACCCGAAAACGACCAAGTTTGACACACCTACACGGGGAAGTAAACAGGATATCTTACTGAGTAAAATGTCGGGGTCGGTTGCCTTGTAAACACCTGGATAACACAAAGTTTTCGTGAGGACAAGATAGAAATGTATCGGACTGGGACTAACCTGGGATGGAGACCAAGGGACCAGAGTACCGTTACCGCCACCGCTGACATTGACTTGCGCACAAGCAACATAGAATTAATGTCATGACGGTCACCGTTTGCTCGGTATTATGTTCAATAGATCACAAGCTACTTACCTGGGTACCACCTTCAGAACCAGCAAGATGGAGGGCAATTGCTCCACTTGTGTCGATGAAACTTTGTCAGTAATAGCGGGGCTATTTCCGCACAGGTCTAACCTCGGAGCAGGTATTGCCCGGGAGATGTTGGCGATCATTCGTTGTACAGAACATTTCATCCACCCGTTATGCAAAGACCTAGGTATTGTGAAGTTGAGTTCATTGATGTCTGGGATTGGAAGTGAACCTCACTCTCACAGAACAATGAACAGCTAGAAACTCACTCAAAGAATCGAACACGAAGCACGTGCTGGGTGTCCATTTGGGTGCCCATTCCCGTATATTGAACCTGTGTTAATAATGGTTGGTTGCGCCGATGCTCAAGTGAATGGGTTGGCTCTACCATGTCTTGCCGGTTCCTGCTGTATTGGAGTTGGCCGGGTGGGCTGTGCTCATATAAGCCGAGAAGTACTGACAAATGGTTTTGGGTTAACTATTGAAGTAAAGTATTCCAGGACTCATGCCAGGGTGGCCCATGATTACATTCGACTTGAAGCCGATGCGGAATCCAGCAGTGACGGATAAAATACCAGTGGATCCCGCAATAGTGGAGTCAAGCTCGTAGCAACGAAGAGCTTGGCTGTCGATATCAGTGACCTACACAGGGCTGTTTTGCTCGGTTCTGGTTTATCAATTCACTCCAGAACGAGACGCACGGGTTCTTGGCTGTAGTAACTCTCTGTCATACGAACGTATTGCCACTCTACAGATGTAATGCCATTGTAGATGGTCTGTGGGAAGTTGTCTAACATATATATATATCTTTAGATAACTTTAAGGATTTGAAGTTGTCGAAATGAGCACCAACAAGCTGGGCACCAAGCAGAAGCAAAGGAGCTAAAAAGCCTCGCATCTTGAGGTTCATAAAGCTTGGTTGTGGCAAGGGCTGAGGTACTTATTTTATACTCGTTTCGAGTGATGTCGTTGGCGAGTATTCGGAGGGCTTATCTTCACTAAAGCACTGGATATCACCCCAGAGCCGGTCCTAGTCAGGTTTACGCTTTCTCTGGGTGAGCCAAGAGATATGCTGAAGACACGGGATAATGGAATGTAGCACAAGCGGGCCGCCAGATGCCTCCTACCCGGTGGTCACTGTATGTTACACCAATCAATACTTTTTGTGGAATAGACTTAACTGTCCACCTTGGCTTGGTTAGTCGCCATGTTAATGGATTGCGGCTTCCGTAGTGGTCACATGGAGATCGTGGTTTCACATTGCAATCGATGATCATTCAGGACGACAGTCGACTTCTCCACAATGGCCGAAAATCAACCGTTCGGGGCATTTGGTTTTGTGGATGTGGTACAGGTCTGAATAACGTCTTGCGTGGTTCTTGACAGGTCTCGTTGTCATAAGGGCGGAAGCGAGGGTTATGATTCGTCGATATACATAACATTGGCATGCAAGTAGTTCAACTAGGTCAAGATATTTCTCCGGCTCTTCAACCCGACCAGACCGCCGGGCCGGCTATGGGATCACATTAAGGAGAAGAACGAGCTTATGCGACAGAGTACTCACGAGCGCGATAGCCAGAGAATCCAGCGGGCAAGTTGTAGATGTCTGTACGACAGGTCTGTATTATTGACAACGCAGAAGTGATTCCGACTTACTGATGAGGATACCGGGGTCAGTCGCGGAATAAGCACCTGGTTATGCACAGAATATGTTCAGGTTCGCCAAAGAAGACAGACGGAAGCAACGTACCAGGGAAGGAAACGAGAGGGCCAGGGCTTCCGCTTCCACCGTTTACGACGTTGATCTGAGCGCAACCGATGTAGAGCTGAGCACCACCGGTGGTCGATGCGACGTGAAGAGCGATCTGTTCACCGCGGAGGAGATATTGGCTGTTACCGATGTCCAAGGGTTATTAGCTTCTAAGTTTAACCTATATTAGCTGTATAGGTCTCACCCGCTAGGAACGTTCTTGGGAATGGTAAAAGTGAATCTGTCGATGTCTGTCCAGCGAATATGCATACATAGTCAGACTAGTTAATGAAATCGCTGTTCTTACTCAAGGAGTCGAAGACAAGACCAGTGCTTGCGCTCCACTTGGGAGACCATTCCCAGATCTTGAACCTAGGAAGGGATCCTGCATGAGCTGAATACCACTATCCTGTGCACATGATGGCGCGCACCAAGTCTTTCCGAGACCGGCTTGATTGGAGTTGGCCGCCGGGCTTGCGGGGGTCATGTAGGCAGAGAAATACTAGAGATACGCTCCACTTGGTAAGCCGTGCGTATTAGACAGTAAGGAACTCACGCCAGGGTGACCCATGGTATTGTCAGCTTTGAAGCCTACTGTCGAGCCGGCAACGACCGTCGCGATTCCAGCCTGGCTAGCAGAATTAGAGTCAAGTTCATAACAGCGGACTGCCTGGCTCGTAACGTCCGTCACCTATAAGTGATCATGTTTAAAAATGCCCTCAGAACTTAAGAGGAAATGACGGACAGGACCATTAGAGTAATGATTCTCGGTGATCCGGACGTATTGCCAGTCCGCAGTCACAGTGTTGTTCACGATGAGGTCGGGGAATGTGTCTGGGCATTAAGATTAGCTTTGTCCCTGTTTAGTGCCAGAGCGCTTGAAATCGGCAAATAGGGAAGAATCATACAATGGGCGGTAACAAGCTGTGCAGCGAAGAGTGCGAAAGCGTATGCGAGTCCTTTCATCGTGGTTAGTTCAGAAATTGTATCTTCCCTGTTGGGTTATCCCCAAAGTGAAAGAGTTCATGCTTTTATATGAGCAGTTATTGTAAGAGGAAAAGAGTCGGATGTTTCTAGGCCCGAAAAAAGCCCTTGTAATGGGTCAGCAGTTGGGGAAGTTAAAGGAAGAAGGACTGAAGGTGGATGCTACAGGCATTAAAATTGGCGTAGCCAAAAAAAAATGGACCTGATCTTTGCAGTCCCGATTGTTGGTTGTGTCAGTTGATCGATCGACTTGCCAAGCGCTGACGTCGTGGCTCTCAGGGAAACACCTTGATTGGCTGTGAAATGATTCATCTCGTTGGTACCCTGAACGTGCGTGTCCACTTGAGATATCCGAGCTTGCACCGCTGTTGGGCTGTGCGAAGCGATGGAAGGGCATATGAACAGGACTCCCATTCAAAAGCTCGTAAGAGGCTGTTAGGTAGATTGGCGCTGTGCTGGAATGCTAAGGCACATGACATTAGTCTGCATTTAAGGTGGCACAAAGCAGAGGGAATGGTGTATCGACCGATGATGTTACAATGTCCTGTATATACGGATAGATGCTGTTCGAACAAAAGATCCGAAGGAGTGCGTGGAAAAGATTCAAGGGGGTATAAGAATGCGACATATAGAGAACGAGAAGGGAAGCAACATCTTCCTTCTCCACCATTGCAACAACTATACTTCTAAAGCGAAGCGTTGAGCTTGCCTTCATAATTGCCTGGGTCCGGCCCCCTAGCTGATGCAACGTTTGTCCGTGGTCATGGGCACATGCGCCAGGCTCGCAGGTCATCTCTGACAACCTGCCAGTGCTTCCTTGGAAGAGATATAATCCCAGCGGCGGGCCGATGGGGTATAGAACGAAGCGTTATGAGGAATAGAGGGTGAAAAGGGATGAATGGATCCGGAGGTTGTAAAAGTCGTTTGTCTGGAGTTTGACGTGCACTCGCTAGACCATGTGCGCCGCGCTTGTAGCGTGCTGTATCTGGTCCACGCGGTGATTGAACGATCCAGAGGGGTATAGGGAAGACTCCATGAGGGGATACATCCTGTCGAGGATTATGCCGGGGCCGGTCGCAGTTCCCATTGAAAACATCTAATGGTGAAAGGTCAGTCTACACAAGGCATATCGCCATAGTGAAAAGACTTGCTGTGTGTCGAAAAATTTGACGGTAATGTGCTAATGTTGGCACTGCAACTTGAGGCAGTGGCACCCATCCTGGTCTAGCTCCTCGGGAGGGACTGCGAGCAGCCGTCGCGTTATGGCGTTCAAGGAGTTGCGAGATAGCATTGCGCAAGAGGTACGTGGCCGCTATCACGGAAAGGGGGCCAATAACTAGAGCCGGACTCAGTACATGATTAGCACGAAGCGTGTGAGCCCAGTACGCACCTATAATCAGGATTATAAAACAAGTTTCTAACCAAGATTGCATAATATCTTTTCGTTAGATTCGGATTGAGACACCTCTAAAAAGGTTCAATCGAGGGGTTATTGAGGAGAGAGGGAAGAAGAGCAGGGATGGGTTAAAAGGAGAGCTGTGGACATATCTACACTGTACAGAAGTAGGCGAATGGCCATTGAGCACAGCCCTGTGCCCTCGGTAGCACAGTGCCAGGTTGTGTCGTCAAATGTCGTTTTAAGGGGGACATTGACGGCGTTCGTAAAACAAGTTAGTTCCATCGACGAGATAGCAAAGAAGAGCTGAAGCGGCATTTGGAAGAGCGGGGACGACCCTTAGCTTCAGTTGAAGTTCCGTCACGGCCAATTAATCAAGGCCAAGGTTGGTTACGGTCACATGACTGTTAGTTTGAAACTCGACTTGTTGTGGCAAGGTTTCAGAATTTTTGAGTACATCTCAACCGTTTTCCTGGTCCAAGCGTAACTCTAATAGTTGCGTTACTGGAGCGCCTTATGATGTAGGATGGAAAAAATATGAGAAAGCCGGACGAGGGTTGGTCTGCTGACATAATCAGTACGTAGCGATGGGTTTGAATAGCTAAGCTTCAAGCTTCAATTACTATGTTTGAATATGATCAGGTCGTCCTCGTCATCTGGTTTCGTACTGCCTCTAGCATTTCCTGGCGCATGTAACAGGGAAAAGGACTCTCAGCATGGGAAATCAAACCGTCTCTTGGACAGCTTCCATAGAGCGCAGCCCACTTGTATGAAGACCTGGACACGAACATCAGAAGGGGATGGGCGCTTGTGTAAAGGCCTTGTAGTTGGATGCGAGGATGGATCTTTGTATGTCTTTTATCACAGAGGTCTCTCTCAGTCGACAATTGCCATTGAACCACCATCCACCGAAGCCATCCAATCACCCTACCCAAAAGCCACTACTCGGGATCCGCGAAACTCCTTTCAGCGTTCTCGCTCGACCTCCCCTTCTGCTGCATCTGCGCCTCTTCTCGTATCGCCCCGCTCGCGGGTGGTGTCTGGAGTCAGCACCGAACAGGTTGAAGCTCCGAAGAATTACGTCGACTTTGACGATGAACCAGACAAGCTCAAAGACATGCTGAAGGGCAAACTCCCTAGCGCTAAGACCATTTCAGATGTTGCTTCGGAAGGAACGGCATCTGTTAAGTCTGCCACACCACCCGTCCCACCAATTGTTGAACCTACCCCGACAAAGAGGAAGGAGTTGTCCAAGGTGTTGTTAAACTTGACGTCTCCAAGCTCTTCCAAGCCTTTCTCAGCTCCTGTCTCGCCGAGGGACCAAGTATCACCCGATTCGGACCTCTCAGACGAGTTGGAATTGCTGTATCATATCATACCACCCACCAACGGGGCTGGTAATGCAGTGAAATCAATCTCTATCCTCGCCGACCTTCTCATTTGCGTTGCCCTTCAGGAATCTGGGTCAGTTTGTTCTTCTGGTAGCCATTTGTGCCAGCTCAAAATGCATTCATCTAGCTTTCTCTATCTCTTCTGTTTGACGGATGGTCACTGTCTCACTTCGGTACAGGTCAAGGATGGTCTATCACGAGAACAGCTTGCTCCGAAAGACCGAGACGTTCTGTACGAAACTTACACATGGCAAAACCTTCAGGTCACGATCACGCAGCAGGTACATCATGCCCGTCTTTGTAGCCCTAGATTCTAATATCTCCCGCTCAGGGAACACACATCCTTGCATCTGCTTCTAACCACGGGGGAACTCCATCGGCTGCCTCTGATGTTGAAGATATCCCACAGGAACGGACACTTTCGGTGCTATATGTACTTGTATCAGGAGCAGAAGCACGACCTATGCAACATACTCTGGAGTTCTTGGGCACTTGGGAGCTTGATTGCGTTACAAACAGTTTGAATATTTTGACGAACTCCGATGGTGAATTCATATCATCTCTACTTCTCAGGTGTCTAAATGATTTTCAGGAAGAGATTTGACCTTCAGCATTGATGTTGACGGGAATATATGCGCGCGTAACCTGAAGGTCTTGCCTGACCTTCCAGCTCCACTATCCTCGCCTGAGGCAGAGTCTTCCTCTGCTCATCTTAACATCCCCAATCCGTTCAAACTCAGATCGAGGTCATCGGAATACCTGCCTATGCATAAAAACAGGATCAATCTCAAGGTTTTGCTTGATGAGCCTCAAAAACTGGGCCAGCTATCTTTCGACTCGCCATTGCACGGATTCACAATCTGTCCTGGAGTCAACGATTTGTTCGGGATCATCTGGACGGAGATGGAATTAATTGCATGTATTCACCCTGCTCAGGGGTTCACGTACTGATCATTTCACCAGGTGATTAAATGTTCAGGGAATTTCGAAGTTTTGTACAGGAACCTAGCTGAAGATATTGTGAACGTTCGGTGGTTGGATGACCGCCAATACGCTCTATTATTTGAAGTGAGTTGTACCTCTGGTTTTCTTATACCCTGGTAACACAGCTTCCTTAGGATAGGGTGGACGTATACGCCTTGCAGCATGTAGATGCGAATAACGATATGACTCACGATCAGCACGCATTTAACGCTCGATACTAGCAAGTTCTTTTGTGATATTATTTCCTCCAAATAACTAATACATCCAACAGTCCCAACCTCGTAAGGTCAACTGCGACTAACCGCTGGGATGCTGCACACTTTCCTTCGACGTCGGAACTCTTGACCACTACAAGGGGATATTATGGTCGCCGAATTTGCCTATACTCATGGAACGGAGAGACAGCTTCCACAGCTGACGCGGTTTCTCGGGAGCTCTTTACGGCACCCATATCTACACCAACAGGTGTTACAACTACCGCGCTTCTTCCACTTGACGTCGGCTTTATACTCCAGGGTGATTGTAAGTTTTAGATCTTGCACACTGCTACTCGTTTTGACATTCGTTACCCTCGCTTAAGCCGATGGGTACCTGCGACTCCTGACCCTCGAGCAACTTTGTCAGATAAGTAACGCTTCGTCTGATCCTATCAAGGTATCGGGCCGACAGATGGGTGGATATATCACTGGTTTTCACGTTGTCGTCAATCTTAGGACCAAGGAGAAATACGTCGTTGGTGGGGGGGACGATGGTTCAGTCGCGTTCTGGACTATAAAGTAAGTGGAGAGCCTGTGGCGCTGAGGCCATTGACCCACGCTCGCTTGTAGTAATCTTGAACTTTGCGGGCGATGGGTATTGTTCAACACCGTCCTAAGCAAGGTTGTCCAGTTCCCTGAAGAGAAGGGCAGTCCTTTGTATGGATGTGCGTTGTGTATAGCAGAGGATGGTGCCATCGCAGTCATCGCAGTTGATGGGTTCCAGTTGTATGCATTGGTTACGAAGCTCTCTGATTGTGACTCAACGACTGATTCCCTGCTCATAGTTTATACCTCATCCCTGGCGCGTCTAGTAGGCTGGAGTCCATCTGCCTCGGAGGGCACAACTTGCTCCTGATGTATGCTGATCGTCGTTGCCGACTCTGGGATGTACAAACCAAGGAGTTTTGGAGATCCATGAACGTTGAGAAAGCTCTTGAGATGTTGGATCAAGGTGGATGGGCGCGAATGTGCGTAATCAATACCTCCAAAGTGAAGGATTACCAGCTGATACGTTGTCTCCAGTAATCTCGATGGTGCTCGTCGCGCTTCATCAACTGTATGGAACGTCCCTGCTCCCTTGCCAAAGTCTCCAGATGCAGGTACGTCTTGACGGTGGCTATCTGTGAGGTGCTGGCGTTCATAATTCGTGCTAGCCGCTACGTTGACATTAGAAACAGAGCGTTTTATTACCGACACGATTGCAATTGCCAAGACTATCAGTACTAGTCGGGACCAAACTCGCGCCATCCTCCAGAGCCTGGATCATCTGAGAATAATATTATCGACACTCCTCACTCCCGGCCTCAGTGACGACGTGGACTCGATATGTAAAGGAAAACTTGGCATCAACGATTCAGACATTTCTGTGGGATTCGCGATCTCGGACTCCATCTCCCTTTACAACATCAAAGAGAATAGGGAGGCGTGGTGTATATCCGGAAACGTTACTGCTGCCCGTCTATTGAATATCGTGCTCTTTCTGAAAGCCGTGGCTTTGTTTGAGGGTATGTTCAATGCCTCATTCCCGTTAGGGAAGGATTCACAGTTGTCCTTTAGAGTACGCGGAGACAGCGAATAGTGTCATTTCGTTCTACACCACGTCACTGTCTGCTAGTGTTGGTGCCGCGTATGAATCACCTAGCTTGCCGTACCTGGCTAGTTTATGGTTCCAAGGCTCAAGTACGCTTCGTTTCACCGTGCAATTTGTTCGCCGAACTGAGCCCTTATTTTAGTCGAGTTACGACAGGCCATACGTATAGTTTTTGACGCAAGCATTTCAGTGATGTCAGATGAAAAGGCGATTTCGACAGTTGAACATTGGCAACAATATGGTGAGTGGGTGGCCGCTCCTAATCGCCGTCCCCTTCTGAATATGAAGGAAATTTTGTAGTCCCATGCCTCCAGCTCCCGTCAGAGCGAGAATCGTTGACCGCCGCGCTTTCGTTATTCATCTGCGGATACATCGCCGCCGAGAAATACAGCTTTATGTCCGCTCCGTATGTTACTCCCAATAATTCTCATCACGTGGACTGACTCCTTCATAGTGTCTTGAGGGACATCTCCAAATCCATCAGCCTCTACCTCCTCGACGAAAAGTCCATATACCGCGTCCTTGCTATTGACCTTTGCTCTCGTGGTTTTCACGTATGGCAGCATTACATCGATGCCATGGAGATTCTGCGTTCCTTGTTCATGCTGGCGACAACATCACGGAAGAACGATATTTCGCCTCAGAATGTGGGCGCTCAAGCCCGAGCTGCTGTCCTTCTCATCGCAAGCAACAATACACCGCTGTTTATGTCGACTTTGGGATTGGATATTCTGACACCGCCAACTCTAGAGCACCGGAGGTCTGTAATGCAAATTGTTGCTTTCTTGATTCGTAAGGTATGTTCTGAGACTATCTAATACGTTACTTCATGCTCAGGGGATGTGATAATCTTAGCGGCCTTCGGTTCTTCAACCTAACCTGCCAAGGCTCATGGAAGCGGTTGTGAAATCATTGGATCCCAATAACACGACGAATAGGGATGCGGTCCTAGACACAGCTACAGAAATCATTGGCTATGTGGTAAAATCGTATGTCTCTCCGGCCCTGAGCCTAATTATCGCTCTAAGACTCACACGAACCTGTAGCTTTCCAACAGTGGACTTCCATATGTCATCACAGCGACTTGCGGTCGGCACACATGAAGGCGCTGTTATTATGTATGACCTGAAAACCGCTATTCGACTTTTCGTCCTCGAGGGTCACAAGAAGCCCATTACTGCGCTCAGCTTCTCTCCAGACGGCAGAAGACTCGTGACCTTGTCGATGGAGGAAAATGCGGCACTGGTGTGGAAAGTCGGAGCGAGCTTCATGAGTTTCTTCACCCCGGGTGCTCCGCCAAGGCAGGGGAATAGCGGAGGGCATCCGTTCAAGACGTTCGGCTTCAATATCGGGAGCGAGGGTGAGCTATCGCACTACATTTTGGAGGAGGACAATATCTCATGCAGGCTCGATCAATACCAGGAGTTATGTCAACTATCGAGGCCCTAACGCAAGTGAAATTTGATTGGGCAGGCGATAGGAGTGTGAAGCTCAAGATACGGAATTCGACGCTTACGTTTAGTACTTAGTTCCTTCGGAGCTTTTTGAATCATGCACTGGGGATGGTGTCTTTTCGTGGTCCTTTGTGGCACCCGATTCATTTATTTGAGTGATACGGCGCCGGCATATCCGTATTCCTCTTGAGCGCCATCATGGATCTTATCCTATCCTGCTGATACTGAATAGTGCTTTTCCCGTTTTTCCCAAGGCCACTCGGGAGAAGGAGCAAGGAGGTGGCGCGAACACAGTGATATGAACCTCAGCCCTTGGGGTTCGAAGACGAGAATGGGCCTTCTCAGCTTCCGAGGCACCCTTCAGCCTTGTTAGTGGACACAACAATGACCACAGTGCTTCCGAGACACCCTTCAGCGCATTCATTGCTTCTAAGAATAAACCTCCGAATAGAATCAATGGAGGTCAGTTGACACGAGTCATTCTCTGTGATAACGAGAGTAACACCCTCAGCGCGGTCTAATGTCTCTCGTAAGGCTTTCAATGATGCTTTCAGTTAATCCTCTGAAGGCGATAACCGAGACTTGAGCAGTATAAAAAACCCAGGAGCCCCGCAGTCCTGATCCAACATCCACTGCACCTCGACATCTCTTGACATCTACCTCTACAAATTCCCATACACGCTCATGGACTTGACCAACGGAACCTATATCATTCGCTACGTCCCTCAGGGTGCTAGCCCAGACGATGTCGGTGGCGTCTATGCGTCCTCCAAGGATGGGCCCAGTAAACCCGTGACTGTCGAACCGTTGGGTCCCGAAGAAAAAATTTATATAAGCTTTGCTACCATGGCAACTCGGACTGTCGTTGAAGGACTTGCAGTGGCAGATCAACAAAATGCCCGATGAGGACGGTGAAGCTTATTCCATTACGGTGGCTGGCACACATGGAGAAGGGAAATGGGCCCGTTCTGCTACTGAGACAGACGTTCCAGTGCTTTTGTTTGATATCAGAATGCCACCTGATGGCTATGTCTTCAACTGGAAGATTCGGAAAGACTCGAGTGGCGACGGTACCTACAAGTAAGCTTTTGTCGGATGCTCTGGTCCGCCATGTCATATCTGACCATACTTGCTAGCATCATGGGAAATACTCGCATTGGATCGACTGATTGGGTCGATTTGCGCGAAGAGCAATATGAGGTAAGACACCGTTATTCCTTCATGTCGATCCAGCCTTGAATTGGTCCACGGATAGCTGTTCATGAGGCCTGTTCCTGTTATACCTGACGTATACATTCCTCGCTGGAAGATCACCAGGAGTGGGGATTGAAACCAAAGAAGCGCATTCCAGTGATATAATGTGACTATGTATCAGTATCTGTTGTAGTGATGATCTCATGGAACTGAAAATATGCCGGAACTCGACGCTTACGTTTAGTACCTAAACATTGAGCGAAGGATTGTCCGTCCCGTTGCATCAGCGGATCATCTACCTACCCCTTTTGGTCATGAAGGAATGGATAGGAGGGTCATTGTGACTTCTTTGTTTTCGTTCCGCCTTTCCGTTTCTCGGATTAGCCGGTTCCCCTGTAGGATAATCACGCCGATTTCTTTTCCACTCACGTCAATCGTCTACCACATTGTGACTGACATGAGATGAGTCTTCCCACTGTCCTACAGCCATCTGTACACCTGCCATACCTATTCTTGGATACGTACTGTCCGTTAGGTGAACATAGAGTCGTCTACCCATTGGCAAATCATTGGACGTTGGGAGTGAATCCTGAGAAGTATATTTCACCAACACGGTATGAATAGGTTTCAGTATCGGTCGTAACGACGATCTACCGGAATACAAAAAACGTGGAGCTTGAGGCTTGAGAGATGTCGAAGGGCAGGAAGTCGTGAGCACGCTGTAAGGACTTGACCTGTGTAATCAGGCTGCTGGCGAAATTCATACAACCCCAAGCGAAAAAAAGATTCAATGACCCCATTGACCGCAGGCGCTGAGAGGGTCAGCCATCATGCAGACGCTTGCAGAACCAACGCCAACGCCAAGCCATCATCCTCCATTTTAGGTGCTACATTCGAGTCATTTCGCGACTCAGCAAATGCGATGATCTCGTGATGTGCATTCGTCACCGTCACATACCATTCTGTTGTCGAAGTATCCTTGTTACTTACAACCGATATGTCGTTGACCCACTGGCCGCCGATGTCAAGTTTGCCTAATGAAATACCTGTTGACTAGACCGAGGCATGTTCTATGTTCAGACATTGAACACTACATACTTGGATTCGTGGATATTGGGTAGGGCGGGTCCCTGAGTATAACAAGATCGGCTTTGGTCCTCGGGGTTAGTGGCACGGGACACTTGCAAGCCGTTCCGTCTCGCGCCAGCTCGTTGGCTGATACCCGCGCCCAAGCTACATCCTATAATGATGACTTTGTTGGCACTGACGCCCTTGCAAGCAGGCCAGTCCCAAGTTGCCTAAGTGTCACGGATGAGACCTTCACTTGGGGTTTGTGTGCTGTTTGCAAGCCCACGATAACCGGTTGACAAGCCACGAGGGGAAAGCTGTATAGTATTGTATGCGTTCACAAAAAGCATGGGTAGCAGTATTTCCGAGGAAGAACGGAATAGTGAGATATTTCTGGACAACGCTTTCACAGGAAACGATTCTTTGGTTGGGTGCCGAGATCTGAGATCCGAGAGGTTATGGTGATACGTGCTGGTCTAACAGAGTGAGCCAAGCTCCAAGAAACTCGCAGTTCCGGATGGGTATTCATATATTCAAGGCCGTGTTAGCTAAGAGGGCACCGAGCTTGTTGCCTCTAGTCAAAAGTCACGCCATAGGACAATTGCGAAAGGGAAACTACGAGCGAGTCCTGTGATACAGTTCTGGCAGGTCTTGATTCACGAAAAAGGTGCCTTCATTGAGATAGAGGACACTTAACTGGGCGGCGAGCCGGGAAATCACCTGATACCAGCCGGAGGCTCTCTATTTTCGCAAGAAGGGCAGGGCTACCCCAACATACAATACATCAATAACGAGAAAAATCAAGCAAATCATGTTGTGCCTGCTGCGTGTGGTCGTTCACCTGCATCGTGGCAGTCTCTGAGCTGTCGCCGTTGTCCGCCACGGTCTTGGCATGCCTGAGGACGATTACGACCAGGCCGAAAGAGCACCACTTTCAAGCGCCTATGCATCATACCAAGTCGCTTGGCTATAATTGACTGAGGCGGAAAACGGCAAGGGGTACTTAATTTGGGTTAATGTATGCGGACGAGCGTGAGTATTGCCTGATCAGCGAACAGATTTTGTGCATTTAAGGACTCGGCTCATAAACCAGCGTTTCTTAACACCCGTTTATTCCTCACCTTGGCTGACGACACTTCTGATATTGCACTACAGACAATGGCCGAACAGCAGGACCCCCCGGATCAGTTCGCACCTCACTCCAAGGCCACTTCCACGACTCTGCAGGCAGGCAAGCCCAAACGCAGAACCTGGTTTCGTAGTCTGGGTGCCGGAATTCTTATGGACATCCGCGCCAGGAGTCCTTGGTATGTTAGCGACTGGACCGATGCTTGGAACTATCGTGTTGTGCCCGCTACCGCCCTCATCTTCTTTGCCAAGTATGTACTCCACCCCAAGATAACGTGTCCGATATTGATACGGAAACCCTGTTCAGCGTGCTTCCTGGAATTGCGTTTTCTCTCGACTTGATAGAGACCACTCGTGAATATGGTGTTGCGGAGGTCCTTATGTCGTCTTTTATGGCTGCCTTTATATTCTCGGTTTTTGGTTCACAACCTTTGACCATTGCTGGAGTAACCGGTATGGCCCCACCTGACCCCACTTGCCCATCCATATATGGTTATTCATCGGTGATTGTCAGGTCCTATCACGGTCTTCAACAAAACCATATTCGACATTCTCAGTCGTGAAGCTAATCCTCCAAACTTTCACCACTTCATCGGTTGGGTCTATTTGTGGGGTGCAATCATTCACTGGGCTACGGCCATCCTGAACTGTGAGATATCTGTCATTCATCAGCTCCACGACCTCAAGATTTCTTATTACTCGTTTGAAATCCTTTGACAGGGTGCAACTTTCTCAAATACGTCACCTTGTTCTCCTGTGACACATTTGGATTCTATGTCTCCTGGGTCTACCTTCAATATGGTATCCAGGTTCTCACTCGCCAGTTCCCCAACCCCGAGCCCAGTTATCTTGTTTCGATTATCCTCGCAATCCTCATGCTAGTCACGTCCTTCCTCTTCCAGTTCCTTGCACGGTCACCATACTTCCACCGTCACGCTCGTAGGTTCTTTGCCGACTATGGAATGCCTATCAGTCTCGTCGCTGCATCTGCAATGGCTTATTGGGGAAGGTTCAATCACGCTGATCCAGAGACGCTTCCCGTTGGACCCGCTTTCAAACCTGCAGAAGGACGCGACTGGCTCGTGAGGTTCTGGCAACTGGAAGGCAAATGGGTTGGACTCGCTTTGCCTTTTGGCATTGTCCTGTGGATCCTGTTTTTCTTTGACCATAACGTTTCTGTAAGACCTATTCATTTCATTCATGGATGGCACCGTGTGTTAATTCAATCCTGTTAGTCCTTAATGGCTCAGGGAGCGGAATTTCCATTGCGCAAACCTCCTGGTTTCCACTGGGACTTTTTCCTTCTAGGTGTTACAACGTTCGTTGCGGGTCTCATTGGTGTACCGGCGCCAAATGGCCTCATCCCCCAAGCTCCGATTCATACAACTTCCCTTCTCGTTATGGGTCGCGATCCTAGGCACGAGAAAGATGAGGAAGATCAAACTTCCCCAACCTCGCCCTGTTCTTCCTCTGCTCCATCTCCTCGTCCTTCCCGTAACTTGTCCCGAGCCTCGAGCTCGCAAAGTTCCATGATTAATGACCCGGAACCACCGCCTGATCCGAATCCCGCAGCATCACACCATCATGAAGTTCCCGTCGGTGTGGTTGAGCAGAGAGTGTCCAATCTGGCTCAGGGAAGCCTGTGCCTCGTGCTACTCACAGGTCCGTTCCTTCATGTGTTAAATCTTATCCCTAAAGGAGTTCTTGCTGGTCTATTGTACGTCTCCCTTACCACGGATGCACGCGCATATACAGCTTGGGCTGATGGCACTTTTAAGCTGGTACATGGGTCTCGACGCTCTCCAAGAAAGTGGAATCACGAAGAAGATTCTGTATCTGATCCAAGACAAGCAACTCGTGCCCCCCAATGAGCCACTCCGAAGAGTTCGAAAATCGCGCATTTTGATGTTCCTCGCAATTGAACTTGTCGGTTTCGGCACTACGTTCGCCATTACTCAAACGATTGGTTTGTGCCCCTTATTGTCCCCGCTGGCGTTTGGGTCTTACTGAAACCGAACTTTTATTGTTTGTTCATGATATAGCTGCGATTGGATTCCCTGTCATCATCATGCTCTTGATACCTGTCCGCATATACCTCATTCCACGCCTGCCGTTCACTGGAGAAGAGCTGGCCATCCTTGATGGTCCAACAGCTTCTCCATTCGTGAGTCCTTTTTGCCTTAAAACTGTGAACATCGCAGGTCGTTGGGACCTTTGCCATATTTTGTTTCCGTTTTCATTCCTGTTCATCCTCTTCGTTTCCTTCCTTTATGATAGGCTTTTTACTAAGTCCGGCTTTTTCATTGATATTAACACCATATTTCGGTCATGTCACTTTGCGCCCCGACGCGCTCTTCTATCCCATCATTTCATGGCACATCTATCTCTCCTTTCCTCATTTATCCGCCCTTCCTCTCTGTGCCGGTTTCAAAGATGGCCCTCCTAATCCCTGACTTGATGTGACGGGACCGTCTTGTTCTTGGTCAACTTGCATTTTCTTGCTTGGGATTCCCAGTTTAGGCGACCAGCCCAGGATCGGGTGGCACGTCTCCTCGTCCCCTGGTTCATTCATCCGTTTCTCCTTAACGCTGCAGATGCTCCGCGTCTATTTCTCGCCTGTTGCTCCCGGACTGATATCCCCTGCTGGAAATCTGAAGATCACCTATAAGGATGGCCTTATTTTAGCTTGCGGCATATCGTACATGCCTAGCACACGATCAGCGAGATTGGATATGTTCGTTCTGCTGGTGGCGCTTCCGGATTATTGCAAGTTACTTTGCATCCTTTAACGACAGCTGGCCTTTTATACCTTCATTCTCCCTGCTCGTTCTGTTGTGGATGCGCAACTCGATCGTGGTTCTTCGGGCTCCACTTTTAAAATGTCATTTGTCTCCCGCCCCCCTTATTCACTTTATAGTCTCTGCACTTTCTGTCTTACCGTGATGCTACTACTGACCATTTGACACTCTTGCCGTCTGGCAATGAGCTGATACTGATCTATTTCTTTCTCAGACAATGGAATCGGTTGGGGGTATCCTTTAGACTCCCTCCATCAACTCAAGGTTCGCACAGTTTTGACGCCTGAATAGAATCACCCGAGTACTTTGTGCTTGACTTTTCCTTATTTTGTGCCGATTTGTTCATGTAAAATACTCAGACTTGAATTGCTTTTTTCTGGAGTAGCGCAGCTCATGAGTGATGTGAAAATGAACTGAAATATCCGCAGGTTTCCCTTGTCCATGAGCGCTGCATCATGGATCTGATCCTGTTCAATTGATACTGGATAGTGATGACGCTTCCCCATTTCTTCTAGCACTACTCCAGCGGCACAAGGAGGGGGGAGGGGTGAAATGGTGTGGGCGTGGTGCATTCAAGTCTGAAGGCGAGAATTGACCGTCCCAACTTCTAAGGCACCCGTCAACCCAATGAGTGCACGCAAGGATGACCACATCAGTTGCCGGCCACCCTTCAGTCCATTGATTGGCTACAAGAATGGAACGGTTTGGCTTCCAAGACACCCATCAACCCGGTCAATACACACAAGTGACCGTACAAGATTCCAAGGCACCCTTCAATCCGTCCCTTCCATGCAAGAACAGACTGTCTTACGGAATGACCACCAATCTACATGACATACACAAGGATGGCCACTCCAGGTTCCCATGCACCCTTTTGCATGTAAGAGTGAACCTCCAAATGGCGCTGGCGAAGGCCAGTTGACTCTCGTTCTCTTCCATATCGAATGTAACGCCTTTAGCACATGTCTTGATGTCCCTTGGAATACCCCCGACGAGAACTAAGTAATACGAGAAACCTGGATAGGGTGAAAGATATAAAACCTCGAGAGTTCCGCGGCCAGTTGGGCAGAACTCAACAACGCCTAGTTCGCTTTATCATCTACCTACACAAGTTTTGAGTACATCATGGTTCTGACCGACGGAACTTATGTTCTTCGTTACATCCCTCAGGGCGCAGGCCCAGATTTAGTAGGCGGCCTTTACGCATCCTCCAAGGATGGGCTCGATAAACCTGTGACTGCCGAGGGCCTGGGCCCCAAACAAAAGATCTATGTAGGTGTTGCTTTTCATGTAGCTCGCATAATTGCTAAAGGGATTGTAGTGGAATATCAAGAGAGTTGACGGCGCAGATGATACAGTTTTTACCATCACAGCAGCCCTTCCACAGGGAGAAGCGAAATGGGCCCGCCCTGCCAATAAGATTGATGCAGTAGTGCGTTTGCTTGGTACCCAGGAGCCTCACCCCAACTATGTTTTCGAATGGAGGATACAAGAAGACTCGAGTGATGATGGCATTTATACGTAAGTTCTTGACATCCCGATCTGCAGTTTTGTTGCCTGACTATGCTCGTAGCATTATGGGAGACACCCGTATTGGGTCGACCGATTGGGTCGATTTGCGCGGTGAAAGAGAGTTTGAGGTAAGGCCGGGCCATTCTTGCACGTCGACACAGCCCCGAGTTGAGCTCCAAATAGCTTTTTATGAAGCCCGTTCCTGTTATACCAGGCGCCTACATTCCCCGTTGGCAAATCCTCAGACAGGAGTAGTGAATCCAGAAAGTTGCGTTTCAGTGAAGTAGTATAAATATGTAGCAGTATCTGTTGTAGTGATGATCCGTGGAATACAAGGAAAGTGGAATTCAGCTTGAGGGATGTCAAAGAAGCAAGAAGCTTGAAGCACACCGTCGGGATGGTGTTCAGGCGAACGCACAATATTACCCTCCTTGAAGAATTCTTTGCTTGGGCACCTCATTGCGTCTTTCTTCTGTGTTATCGCAAGTTCCCCTGAATCTCACACCGAGGTCGCGCTTTGGAACGTGTCGAGTCCGGGTGCAATGGACACGGGCTATATCCTTCAGCATAACACCAACTTGTATCCTCAAAACGGAAGACGGGGATAACAAAATAACTAGAAAACCCAAGGTGATATTCGAATCCACGTATAAACTGATATATATATACGTCGTCGCACCACAAATTACTGCTTGAATGCATTCCAAGCCTCATTCAACGCACCAAACACACCCTGCACAACCATCCTCTGCTCCAGCGTCGAGTTACCCGCATTCAACTAACCACAAAACGCATCAGCAAACCTGCCCAGCACCCACAGAGCATACTCTCAACAGCATACCTTGTCAAAATGCACCTTTGCCGCCGCTTTCATATACTTCACCTTCACCTGCGCGGGTGTTACAAGCTCCTGCATGCCAATCTTCACACTTCTTCCCCTCAACAATTCCTCCCATAGCGCCAAGTCCAGACTTGCGAGCAACGCACGGATGTTAGTCTCCTTTCCAGATCTCCGAGCAGAGAGTCTCGCGTCGACTTTGTCTTTGAGTTCATGTTTTGCTTGGTATTCGGCCTCGGCTTGTGCGGTCATTGTACGCAAATTCTGAAGTGCCTTTGGTGGTTTGGTATTGACGGGCGTTGCGGGTTCCGGTGCGGGACGTGGCTTGGTTTTAGGCGCTGCGGGGGGTCTCGAGGCTGAATCGGCTGCACCAAGACCCGAAACAGAACCACCACCAGCACTATCGCCAGCAACCATCCTCATACACCTCCCGACACACCTCCCAGCCTCACTCCTCACACTCTCCCTAACCCACCCGACACTCCTTAACCACTCCCAATCACGCTTCGCCTTGCCCCATTTCTCCATCCCCCTCCACACGTCGTTCGATAGCTTTCACCAGCCCTTCTCCCAAATCTACATTTTCTTCCATTACATCCCCGCCGCCTTGGATCGATACCCGCAGCTTTCTATCACCTTCTTGACTTGGTCCCCAGTCAGTTGTCACTTCCTCACTACTAGACACCTTCCTGCCCCCCTCCAAACGTATCAAAGTCGTCAGAGAGGTCAAGTCAGTTTTTCGTAATCAACCCAGCCACACCCTCACGATCTTTCACAGCGCCCCCGACAACACCAATCTTCATCCTGGCATTCGCATGGTTATTCAATAATAGCACGTAGTACACGTGGTTGTTCGATGGCGAGGATTTGCTCAAAGCGTCGATGGCCCGTGTGTATAGTGATTCAGTGGTGCTGAATTGACCGAGTCTGAAGGTTGCGTCGGCTTCGGATTTAAGGGATGCGATGGTAGATGGAATCAGGATTTCGTTGCGTTGGAATTTTGGTGGTTGTGGCTGGCGTGGACGAGTGGAAGAGGAAGAAGGTTGGGTGGGACGCGAGCTGGAAGGGAGTGATAGAGTGGTGTCAAAGAGGCCTACTTAAGTTGTGGTTGAAGTCGAGGCCGGTTCCGATGGTGTGAAGAGATCGATTTCTGGTTCCTCGACTGGAGGAGCTTGAACTGGGCTGGGGACATCTCTCATGCGTTCCCTCTCCCTCTCCTGTTTTCGATCTAGCCTTCTCGGAACCCTCGTCTCCGGTTCCCTGACATCATCCCTAAACGCGCCCTTAGGAATAACAGGACTACCATCATCTCTAAATCCACTGTCACCCCATCTAGACTCCTCGCGCTCTTCGTCAACCAATTCACTATGTTGCATCCATTTCGGCCTCCCACCGACACCTGAACCACCTGAACTGCCACTAGCAGCGCTAGACGCACGAACACCAGCAACCTGCTCCTCCACAACCTTCTGTACCTGTCCTTTCCTCTCTTTCCAGAACAGGCTAGCCTTGGTGAGCATCCCACGACCGGTTTCACTCGCTTGCGTGAGAGGCTGTTCGGCTTGTGTATGGGCGGAAGGAGAAGATGTGTCAGATCGTCTTTCTCTCTGTTCACGGTCGCGATCGCAGAGGGTTTCATGATCCCATCGACGAGGGATTCCAGGCCCGGGCTGTGATTGTTGCTGCTGTTGCTGGGGAAGAGCGAGGCTGCTGGTGGCAGAACTTCGTAAGGCGGGCGTGTCACAACCACCTCCGTCGTCGGACACAAGAAGTTGTTCAAAGGCAGCTTGGACATCGTTGTTGTTCGCTGAGCGCTGCTTTGGCTCGGGGTATTGAGAACCCCGTTTCCACGATTTGACCGAGGATGTGGGGTGGTGGTGAGGCGCCACATATAGCGTTAGCGTTGGATGGCGGTGCGGGGGGGGGGGGGTTGATGTGAAGGGGTGTTGGTAGATTGTGTACGGGAAGGGAGTGCTGGCTATAAGAGACAAAGGTTGTTGAGGTGGGGTGAGGGAAATCTTAAGTAGATAGCGATGAGGCGTATCTTGTTGAATACACTAATAAAGTCATCCTCACCGTCCCCTTCATTGTCATCGTTCTCATTCAGTAGCCCATCTTCGTGGCTCCCGAAATCAAAATCGTTGGAGGGTGAATCCACGCATAATGTTGGGCATTTCTGCTTCTGGGGTCAGTCTTCGTAGGTGGGGCGGCAACGAATTTGTCTAGATACCAAAGCATATTTGCAGAGTTTACTGCGTTGGTGGTTGTAGCAGTAGTGGCCGGGGGGTTAGAGGGTCCAACAAATTGGTCTCCCAAATCTCAGTTGTCTTGATTATCACTCTGCACATTCGAGATCGTAGATTTCGGCTTCGGTTTGTCCTGAGATGAGGTGATGGATTTGCAAAAATCGCCTAACCCCCAGTCGTCACCGTCAACCAAAACGATGTTCGATGTCGCGTTCGACTTTGGCTTTGAAGACGGATCTGCTGGCGCAGCAGCAGCGGGTGTAGGTGTCAACCCGCCAAATCCACTACGACCAAGAGAGTCCAATCCAGCTCAAGCAGACTTCTCCTTCACTTGTTGTCTCTGGTGTGCTGGTAAAGCCCATTAGCGTTGTTTTTCGGTTAATGCGGTGCGCTGGGCGACCGTAAGGTTCTGTCTAGATGCGGACGAGGTGAAAGAAGAGTTGGAGAGCCGATCTGAGAATGCATCAGATGCTGATGGAGGGGCGGTTGTCGATCTTGAGTGTGGTGTTTGAGTACGTTGTTGAGGCGGTGGCGTTGGATTGTTTGAGGGTGTAAGAGAGGGTATGGAGAATGAGGACCGCGCTGTGGTGGGTGATGCTGGTGTGGAGGAAAGAAGGCTGAAAAGGTCTTGTCCCTGCGGTCTACGCTATTGGGTTGGTCGCTGAGAGAGAGGAGAGTGTTTGTGGTTTTTCCGAGGAGCAGAGGAGTTCCAGAGATTTGCAAAGGAGTCGGGCATTGGGAGATACCAATAGTCAGTGGCAGTCTGGCACAAATATTCGACACTCCCACGCTCATCTATTGATACATCACTAAGCGCCACTTCGCTCTCTTCTTCCTTCTCCCGTGCTCAAACGCCGGTGCAGATCACCAACCCTCTCCCGCCTTCTCCTGCTACTTCATTCCCGATCATACTCTCGTAAAGCGACCGAGGGCGGTAGAAAAGCTCCAAAACATAATCCAACGTACGAGTGGGTTTCTATTTGCGGGTTCGAAGTGCATATCAGGAGTGAGTACTCGAATTGTACTAACGACAATAAATACAAGCGTCAGCTATTTGCACCATCTAACTCCCTTCCACTTCGTACAGAAGGATCGAATGGAGCCTCCGAAGTGTATCACTTGCGCCCACATCCTGTTGGGCCTAGCCGACTACACCAAACGTAGACATCCACCGTGATCAAACCAGGAAACATTGTCAACAATGTTTCTGGCTGCAAGTACGTTTTCCGAGGGACGGTGGAGATCAAACAGGTCAGTTTGGCCTGCTGCTAATGCTTTAATATCAAGGTCCTTTTTGAACACAGACAAAAGGACCCCATAAACCCCGCCGCCAGCGAAGTCAACTACTGTGGGAGCGAAATGGGAGGTACCACCTGCACCAGTGGCAAACCCCAACGACCGCGATTCCTATGGCTATTGATGCGGCGGTGGAGGGAACGACGTAGGGGACGCGGTTGACCCCGCCAATACCTCCCCGTAAGTAACGCCCAACACTTAAACATGCCTCGGCTGAGTCGACGGGTATTTCCATGTCTAGGTAACTCTGTCTGACAGCACTGGATGAAAATGCCGCCTTGATGTGGGGTTCGGGACGACTCGTGATTATCCAGATAAGAGGCGCAGCCGGATACTGAAGGACGAATTTTCCAATGAGCGTGATCATGTCGCACTGCGCCCGTTCACCCAAACATTCATCTAGCCCGTCAAGAAGTATCAGCACAGTCCCGTCGAGACCCTCCAACCTGTCTTCCGCAAAAGGACGAACGATGAATCTTTTGAACTGCTCGGCCATAGACTTCCAGACGACATTGGGATCTGTCGCAAGGAGGCCAATGAGATATTGGCGGTAAGGTGGATACCTCACGGCGAGTTGATATGCGATCGTGATGAAGACGCGCTGTGGATCATCGCGCTCGCCGGAACGCGAGAAGAAGAACGTGGCACCGAGTATGGAGGCTGACGACTCTGATTCAGTTTCTGCGAGCGTCTGCGTGATGGCCGATTTCCCAACGCTGGCAGGTCCGCGGAGCCAAATGATCTTCTTTTCGCGGGAGATATCATGCATCCACGTCTGGATGCTATCCAAAATTGCAGGCCGTGTTCCAGGATGGCAGCTTGGAGGAGGATAACGTTCGAAGGAATCGAACGCAGCGCCAGGAATCGTTTGCTTTACGAGTAGGTCCATTACTACTGATCTGTGAGGTTGAGACTACCCCTGAATTGATTATGCACCTACCATAGATTTCGTTCAATTGATGCACGTTTATCATTGTTGAATTCTGAATTATAAAATGGTGTGCGTTGGACAAGAATCCGACTGAAGAACCTGGGTCAGGAATGAATGTTAATGAATGTTGAACAATCATAATCTAAGAGTCTGAAGTCTAACCTCGAGTGCCCAGAATGTTATTCTTATCCATATTGCTGAACATGGGACCTGGGAGCTGGCGGTAAGATTGGAATGATGAACGACCGCTGTTTGTGGACATGTTCCGGGAGCGAGTAACTAACCTTCACTCCAATGCCGTTGGATGGTGGAAACCAGGCAGAGGCGATTAGAAGAGACGGAAGATATGGACTGAAGCGGGGAACCGGCGATGGTGGCTTAAAGCATAGACAAGTCGATTCGACCCCTTGGATAAGTGCATTTTAAGTACCCACAAGAATTGTCGACGTTGACTTGTGTTTCCTTATATATCTACATCAAATCTACATATCACATATCTCACATACCTTGTATCAGGCGCCGTCGACACCAACGAAAGCTGTTAAGATGTGATCCCATAAATCGTCACACACGAACACACCCAAAGTTGTTGAGGCACCATCCACAGGTCTATTGAAAATTCGTCCGCAACAAAAGTTCCTGGATTAGTTCCTTTATGTTTTCTTGCAAGCAGATTATTTTTTTTGTCCCTCACATTTGTGCCCCATCAATTTCTATGTTTTTGGCACACATTGATCACATGATCAGCACATTGGCTTAACTCGCAACGGAGTTCCCAGGCTGTGCACCACGTATGAGATATCATCATGAGGATTAATCGCTCCTTACGCCTTGACAGGTCTATTGACCCACTTGTATCCAGTACTTGACAGGGTGCATTCCGCGGACCATTTTCAGCGAGAATGTGGGTGTAGGGCGATTCAGTTTCAATTCAGTTTTCACTGGCAACTGGCTGAAAGCGCGGTTGCGTATACACTCCAGTAAACGCCACAATGGTAATAACACATGAGCCCGAGGTGGGCGCCTATTATCTGAAACTGAATCACGATGGTCTATGACCGCGGTAAGAATAGGTGAGAACAACTTGAGAAAAGAGCGATGACCTGACCACACAATTGTCGGGAGGGGACGGCTCGACATCGCATGGACTTCAGACGGAATGATTTGGACGGAAGATATAGGTAAGCATGAATAAACTGTCGGATAGTATTTAACGAAAATTTCATGTATTCCGGAATTCATCTTTCTGTGTCGTGAACTCCAGGTGTGCAACTAGACATTCTATTCTCTGTAGTAGATACTCACAAGCTACCTTGCTGTGCCGTGAACTCCAGATTCTGTCGAGCGTTATTCCGTTATACTCGCAGGCCATCAGTCCATACTTAGCTCAAACATTATCTCGTTAGCATTCAGGTGCGGGCAAACAGTTTGTTTTGGTTGCCTGGACGTTCTCGCGGCAACAAACAGCCGATGGGGGAGAAGGTGCGAGGGCACGGCTGTGAAAGGAAAAAGTCGGCGGTTGTGCCGATCCCCGGTGGATTGGGCTGCTTTGTGCACAGCTTACATCAGTATGAGATTCCCAACTCCCCGCGTTTAAATTAGCAGCTCGGGTTTGTAGATTAGGAAAGATTAGGAGAGATTAGGAGATTCGAGGCGATGCCTAATCGTTCATGACAGAACGCGGTCCCAAAGATCAGCTGTTTCAGACCACACTGCTGACTGCATACCGCAAGATGCCGTACATGTATTTCATTCATCTGTCCTTGGGCGTTGTTTAGTTTAGGGGTGGCTGGCTGTGGTCAACGCCAGACATGCCTAAACCTAGGATGAGAGGCTTAGGATTCGGTCACTTCACTCCGGTGATGAGAATTTGGATGTTACCTATCTGTTTTTGGATGGCTGTTACACTACTGACCGCGGAAGGATAAAGCACAACTTGTACTTAACTAGAGCCACATGGCTTCATGTGCATTCAACATGACAGGTGCTTCTTTCTCCAAACACGGCGTTAAGCTCAACATAGCAGCATATCTCAGAGCTACCATTTTCTTCTTTCCTGACGCCGGATTTACTTTCCATTCAGTTGCGAAAGGTTCCAATTCGGGGTGCAAGGGCGTCATCCTGGGTGGCAGTGGCTTTCCTTGACTGAAAGCCTCCTCGGGCAGGATACGTCCCAGAGAGCGGAGCCACTGACCTACTCCAGCGAGTGAGACACGGACCTCCCATGAGCCTCCTTCCTGTGTTTTTTCTCAGGGAATGGATGTGTGAAAATCTTCGGGCAGGACTTACAGTGATAGACCTGCAAAGTGCCACGATTACACCAAATGCGAGGAGATAACCTGCAGTGTAATCGAGAACCTGAACTGGGAACGGTCGAGGGTGCAGTGGGTGTGGAATTCGTTCCCCTGGGTGTAAGAAGTTATGGTATGCTTCTGCTTCGGCGTGGTTAAACCCTGTAGCTGTTTGAACTAGGGAATCAAACTGAATCCAACAATTTCAGGTTATTTCGCTTTTGTGAACGCTAAATGAGGACGTACCCCTCGGCGATCTTTCCAGGGACCTTCCCATCCCCACGCGCAAAGGTTGGCGCAGATGATCCCGGGTCTTAGTTTGGCTAGTTCTTGAGCCCCGAAGCCTTTCGCTGCGAGTCCGCCCGGGCGGTAAGCCTGAAGAAAAACGTCCGCCTCACTAGCTAAGTTTTTGAGGGTCTCGCGATCCTCTGTGACGTTAAGGTCTAGTTGTGTTGTACGTTTTCCTCTTGACGTGTCTGCGTCAAGCCCAGGCAATGCCGGAAGGCTGGGCGACGTTATCAAAAGGTCGTCCGCACCATGGGCTAAAGATATATAAAACCGAGTCAGATTAACATCTTCCGCAAGAAAAGGGAAGAGTAGTTATACCGGCAAGTGTCTTTCCGGCAACGGGTCCTGCAAGAACACGGCTCAGATCCAGGGAACGGATTCCTTGTAGTGGCTGATCTCCTTTGTCAAGAATACGGTTTGGGGCGTCACCGATTTTGGCGATGGTCAGAGGAGGTTTTCCAACGAGTGTTGCGGCATGCGGGTGTTTGTCCCAAGCATCGAAAGAGCGATATGCAGAGACACACATTCCGCGAGAAATTGCTTCTTGCTCAAACTCTTCTGCGTTCCATTGCAAGATGGCAGCGGCGACTTGTTCCGTTGTAACTTCCGGCCGATCAGGTATCTTCAGAATTTCTAGCACCCCTTTCCTATGGCTGCAAAACATTCTTGGTGTTTTCCTACGAGCGATATAAGGATATCTTACTGTGGAAAGTTTGTGTGGATTCTGACGAAGCTTTGGTCCTTGGTCGGATAGACGCCTGCGATAGCGTCCCAAACCTTCAAAGGTCCTTGATCATCCAATGTGTAGTGTTCGTGACTATCTGATTGGTTAATCAGCCTCTCCAGCCAGTTCATGGTCCACGGAAGGACATACGAAACGCGAGGGCAGCATGTCGAGCATCAACGAGGACATCTTGCTCAATACCGGTCCTGAGATAATGCAGGTATGCAGCAGCCAGCCCTGCAAGTCCAACGCTCGCCTATTTTTCCATATGAGAACTAGGCTTTATATGAAGGTGTGATAGACTTGCCTGAGCAATTACCCCTATCTTGAACGAGGAGTTGATAGCGGTATCGGGGTCACCATAGAACTTCAAGTGTTTCAAAAAGTCGGTAGGGAGGCCTTCCGCTTGCCAGAGGTCCCTTGCTATTCTGAATGAATTGGTCATGGCTAACAGTACGCCATTTTCCCGGATTCATACCAATAGCATTCGGTGAGCTTCGGTGCGTGTTTGTGAGCGTCGGTATAGTCACGTGCGGATGACTATTTCCGGCAAGTCCCGAACCTTGAGTGTGACCATGTCCTCCCGACGCTTTCCACCTCAAAAAACGTTGGACGGGCAACTTCTTACGGTGCAGATGATTTCTTGAACCCTCCTCGGCCGTGCCCGCAGGTCTGCTGTACGCTCCCCGGTATGTCTACCCCCTTTCTAATGCGAAAATACAGCTCACAAGACCCCACAGCTACCTCTCAGGTCTTTCGCGACCGTTCGCAATGCTGGCCCTCTCACAGAGGTAACCACGCTTCCTGATGGCTTGACAGTCGCTACGGAAGCCCACCCATACGTCCAAACTGCCACTGTAGGTGTCTGGATCGACGCCGGCTCGCGTGCAGAAACCGACAAGTCCAATGGTACCGCGCACTTCCTCGAACATATGGCTTTCAAGGGAACGGGCCGGAGAACACAGCATGTTCTTGAGCTTGAAGTTGAGAATCTTGGTGCTCAACTCAATGCGTATACCTCCCGTGGACAGACTGTGTACTATGCCAAGAGCTTCCGCAAGGACGTTCCGGCTGCTGTAGACATATTTCTGACGTTCTCCAGGTCTCGAAGCTCGAGAATGAGGCTGTCGAGCGGGAGCGTGATGTTATTTTGCGGGAGCAGCGGGAAGTTGACAGGCAGCTTGGGGAAGTCGTTTTTGACCACCTCCATGCTGTTGCCTTCCAGGGTACGTCCAACTCGGTGCTCGGAATGATTTTCCCATCTGACAGTTTGAGTACTCTTGTAGGTCAACCTCTTGGCCGTATCATCCTTGGTCCCAAGGCCAATATTCTTTCGATACAACGTGATGATCTAGCCTCGTACATCAAGACCGACTACCCGTGGACCGGTGCTGGTGGCGTTGATCGTGGTAAACCCGTCAAGCTCGCCGAGAAGCATTTCTCTTCCCTCCCCGTCTCTCCCAACCCCGTCCCCCTTGGCCGTCCTGTCCACCCAGACCTCGTTCGTTGGTTCCAAAGCCTGCATCCGCGATGATGAGATCCCTACTGCCAACATTGCCATCGCTGTCGAGGGTGCCGGCTGGAGCTTGCCCGACTACTTCCCTATGATGGTCATGCAGAGCATTTTTGGCAATTGAGACTGCAGCCTCGGTCTCTCCCCCCTCACATCCTCCCACCTCTCGCATATCATCTCACAGAACAACCTCGCAAACTCCTTCATGTTGTTCTCGCCATCGTATTTGGATATGGGTCTCTGGGGTATTTGCCTCGTTTCGGGGAACCTTGTCAACCTGGATAACCTTACGCATTTTACCCTGAAGGGGTGGACGAGGATGAGCATGGGCCGGACAGATGTTGAGGTTGAGAGGGCGAAGAGCCAGCTCAAGACGGGTCTTTTGCTTGGGTTGGATGGGACAACTGCTATTGCGGAGGATAATAGAAGGCAGCTTGTTACTACTGGAAGGAGGTTGACACCTCAGCAGATTGAGAGTGCGATTGATGCTGTTATCCCTGCCGAGATTAAGCGTGTTGCTTCGAAATACCTCTGGGACAAGGGTGTACGTGCATCGCGTCTTTGGTAGTATTGGGATGTGTGCTGACAACGTCTTGTTACACTGTTCGCAGTTCGTTGCTGCTATCGTCGGAAGCATTGAAGGTCTCCTCGACTATAACCGCCTCCGTGCTGGCATGTCATCCATGCTCTACTAGGGTGAACCCCTTTCAAAGCTGTCTGTGGTTGGAACGAGTACCCATTGACTTCCCGCGTTACCTTTAGCACTCATATAGACCCGAGAGGATAGCATGTGTAAAATCTTAATAGATTCTTTTCCGAATTACTTGTAATACACCTGTCCATTTCACCTTCCCAACGGCAAGCCTTCCTCGTGTCTGCTAATGCTCCCATAGCACGAACATGGCGCTCGGTAGGATCTAGCACCGCCTTTAGCTAACTCTGGTCCTTGTCAGATGCGAAGATTGTAAAATGAGGAATGTTCAGAGTCCTGAAATGAGCTTAATAATTTGAGTCATGGAGTTGATCGGCTGATTGGTGTTTCTAGTACTCGCTGTGGCCTTGTCTGGAAGCTTTGCAACATTTTAAGTATTAAACCCAAGCTACTTCACCTTCACACTCCCTCTGTTTAACAACTCCCATAACACCAAGTCCACACTTGTAGGTAACGCATGGATCTTGGTCTCCTTTCCAGATTTCCAAACAGAAAGTTTCGCATCAACCTTATCTTCGAGTCCATGCCTGACTTAGTCTTCAGCTCGGTTTGTATGGTCGTTGTATGCAAATTCTGAAGCGCTTCCGATGGCTTGTTATTGACAGGCGTTGCGGGCTTCGGTGCGGGACGCAGTTTAGGTTAAGGCGCCTGCAGGGGGTCTCGAGGCTGAATCGACTGCACCCAGACTCGAAGCGGAACCACTACCAGCACTATCGCCAGCAACCACCCTCGTACACCTCCCGACAACCCTCCCTGTCTCACTCCTCACACTCTCCCTAGCCCACCCAACACTCCTCAACCACTCCCAATCGCGCTACGCCTTCCCCCATATCTCTATCTCCTCTCATACGCCTCCGCACGGCGTTTGATAGCTTTCACCAACTCCTCTCCCAAATCCACGCTTTCCTCCACTATATCCCCGCCGCCTTGGATCGATATCCGCAGCTTCACATCACCTTCTTGACTCGATTCTCAGTCGATTGCCACTTCCCCACTACTAGACGCCTTCCCACCACCACCAAGCACATCAAAGTCATCTGAGAGGTCAAGTCTGTTCTTCCTAATCAACCCAACTATATCTTCATGATTTTCCACAGTGCCCCCGACATCACCAATCTTCATCCTGGCATTCGCACGGTTATTCAATAATAGGACGCAGTACAGGTGGTTATTCAATGGAGAGGATGAGGATTTGCTCGAGGCGTCGGTAGCGCGTGTATATAGCGATTCAGCGGCGCTGAATTGACCGAGTTTGAAAGTTGTGTTGGCTCCGGATTTGAGGGATGCGATGGTCGATGGGATTGGGGTTGTATCGCGTTGGAACATTGGATGCTGCGGTTGGTGTTGACGAGTGGAAGAGGAAGAAGGTTGGGTGAGATGTGAACGGGAAGGGGGTGTTGGTGTGGTGTCAAACAGGTCAGCTTGAGTTGTGGTTGAAGTCGAGGTCGGTTCCGACGGTGCGAGGAGGTCGATTCCTGGCTCCTCTGGTCGAGGAGCCTGAATTGAGCCGGGGACGTCCCTCACGCGTTCCCTTTCCCTTTCCCTCCCCCGTTTTCGATTCAGCCTTCTCGGAATCCTCGCCTCCGGTTCCTCAACATCATCCGTAAACGCGTCCTTGGGAGTAATAGGGTTATCACCTTCTCTAAACCTACCGCCACCCCTCCTAGACTCCTCGCACTCTTGATCAAACGATCCACTATGTTGTTGTTGCATCCATTTCGGCCTCCCACCGACACCCGAACTACCCAAAGTGTCACTAGCAGCGTAGACGCACGAATACCAGCAACTTGTTCCTCCACAGCTTTGTGTACCTGCTCCTTCTATTCTTTCTAGAATAGACTAGCCTTGTTGGACATTCCACGACCGGTTTCACTTGCTTGCAAGAGGAGCTGTTCGGCTTGTATTTGGGCGGAAGGAGAAGATGTATCGGATCGCCTTTCTCTCTGTTCGCGGTCGCGATCGCGGAGGATTTCACGATCTCGTCCACGAGGGATTCCAGGCCCGGGGTGCGATTGTTGCTGCTGTTGTCAGGGAGGGGCGGGGCTGCTGGTGGTAAACCTGCTCAAGGCGGGTGTATCACGACCACTTCCACCATCGGACGCAAGAAGTTGTTCGAGGGCAGCTTGGGCATCGTTGTTGTTTGCTACGAGCGCCGCTTTGGCTCAGAGTATTGAGGACCCCATTTCCATGATTTGACCGAGGATGTGGGGTAGTGGTGAGGCGTTATGTGTAGCATTAGCGTTGGATGGCGGTGCGGGAGGTGATGTGGAGGGGTGGTTGATGGATTGTGTACGGGAAGGAAGTGCTGGCTGTAGGAGATAAAGGTTATTGAGATAGGATGAGGGAAATCCGAAGTAGATAGCAATGACGCGTACCTTGTTGAACACGCTCATAGAGTCATCATCCCCGTCCCTTTTGTTGTCGTTACTCTCATTCAGAAGCCCATGTTCGTGGCTCCCGAAATCAAAATCATTGGGGGGTGAATCTATGCGCGACGCTGGAACGTTTCTGCTTCTGGGGTCGGTCTTCTTACGCGGGGCGGCAGCAAATTCGTCGAGATCCCAAAGCGTATT
>JAEUWP010000453.1:0-77455 GCA_018524725.1 Podaxis mareebaensis | reverse complement strand
ACTTTAGTCCCAGTCAAAACTGAGCCGGCTGAGATGTGTTGAGAACGAAGGAGCCGTAACTGTTCACATCAGTTGGTGTCAAGTTAGGCTCCACTGGTGGGTATGAGCTACGCACTGATACATGTAGCCCAACAAGCTGTTGACTTCATCGACGTACAGTCTTGGCCAGGTATACGCCTTCTCGTCGCACTCAGGATTTACCCAGTAGCAATTGGGGTATGTGGACAGTCGGTTGAGGTAATCGGCGCCAGCATCATATAGGTTCCATTCGTTGACATAAATACAATAGCTCTTCAGTCCTGGAAGCTTTCTGATTTGTAACCAAGTATACCATTAGTGTCGACCATCGTGAACAATAGTTCTATACACGCCTCCCTCATGGGTTGAGTGTGTTGAGCGAAGTACTCATACACTTCGTTGTAGAGATCGGATTACACCAGGTTAGTGCCGCTTGAGAGAAGTCATCCAAGTGGTGCTCGATGTTAGCAAAGACAGAATGGTAGAGACATGTACTGCGATTCCCTGCCTCTATACGTTAATGCAACCTCGTGGATGCGCGGTAGTTGTAGGAGACTGTAGAGACGCATGGAATATGGGTCGAAGCCACTGACCATATATGCCCAGACCAGGCCAGGGCGTGCCCCGTTTCCAGAAGCTCGGGGAGCCTAGATCCTACAGTTTGGGATATTTTTGAGTGATGGTGAAGGGATAGGTTGTGGCGACAAAAATAGGCTAATTTGCCCCTCCTGGACCACCACATGCACCTGTCCCACGCAGTCTGCACCCTTTTAGTGGTTACAAGTCGACGGCACCGGCATTCGGATCATCCAATTTGACCGTCACTGAGCTAGCACCTGAATAGCCGAAAACAAATATCACTGTGCCCCTTGTCAGAACTGGTGAATGAAGACGCAACTGCCTCCAGTCCAGACTCCCAACAGAAACGCTTCCTTGCAAGCTATCAAATGTCTTTCTTACGTCTGACTTCCAGTGTATTGGTTTACCCAGTGCAGGTTTTACTTCCTCCCCTGCTCCATCACATACAGGCCATGGCATTGCCATGTTCTCAAAGGTCCACAGCACTGGATTAAACGGGTAGAAACGGCCTTCAAACAGTCACTCGCAGTTACCCAGGACGGTCACTGGCGAGTTTGGTAGACCACTGAGAGACAGGGCAGGACGTCTTCATTAGGGACCTGACTCACGTGTAAACGTAAGCATGCTGTAAATTATGAGGATGAAGGTGTATTGAGTTCAGTGAACTCGTAGCTCAACTTGGCTCTCGAGTGGTCAGTGTCACTGGTGGTATCTCAGTCTGACTAAGCGGGTGGAGCTTGCGTACATGCTGTAAGTAGCTTGGCCTTCGCTTGGCTACCATGATCGCACGCCGTGTCTCACCACCGATTTCGAGGCCCCAAAGCTGGGGGTATTTGGCCACTGGTACTTGCAAAACTGCGGCTGTGGCTCTTAGCATGCCATCATTTGCTGATTGCAGAGGGAGCAGCTTCAATGAGTAGGATACCATAGCACCGCTAGCCTGCATACAACCACTTCCCTTCTTTCAGGCGCAACTCATCATAGCTCTAAAGTCTCTCAGCTGCTAGCGCCGCTGCATGCGCGTTCCCCCCACGCTCACTCCACTGGTTCTATTCTCGTCGGGGTCTCTCGACCTCCCTCACTCTGGATCTAAGCAATACACCAAGGCACGCTTGTGAGTCTACATGATGCGGAGCCATGCCTGAAGAAGTGGATGCACGCATTGAAGAGTTAATTGGTATTAGGTGCGCCTTTTTTCGCATTATGAAGTGAAGCGCTTATGAGCGAAATGCTCAGTCTCTCTTCGCTGCTCCACCATACCCCTACACCACCTTCGCATGATTGGATGCCATGTCTACCTCAAGGGAAATTTAATCAACAACGGAGCGTCTTGGCCTTGGTTACAATTCCTACGCACTATCTAAGGCCTCGGCAGTGATTCCGGCGCGTTTTCTAAGGCCCTGGTACAATTATGTCCATCGTGGCAACATCGCTCCCAACTCGAAGAACGATCCCGCCAAGGAGGCTGCCTCTTTTACTGCCCAGGGTCGTCATCCTCAACCACCTCGGCCAGATTAGTGCTGGTTGCCCTCCTGTCCCTGATTGCCACACCGCCCACATTGCTTGCAAGTTCGCTGAGCTCGAGGAGCTGATCGATTTCTGAACTGGTAAGTCCCTCGAAGACAACTTCAATTTCCCCAGATCTGATGACTCTGCCATCGTCAAGCTCATTCCTAGCAAGCCCATGCATGTTGGTGGGTATCAACTGAATTTGTAGTCACTAGGGCTGCCTCTGAGCAAATTCTACAGAGTCGTATAACGTGTATCCTCCTCTCAGTTGTTTCGCAGTCCGTGACAGGAGGCAGATTGTTGCCATCGGTATCATCAAGCAAGTCTGTTGAGAAGACCGATAACGCTGGTAGCAAGGGCTAGTTTTTTGTGTTCTCTTATAAATTGTACTCATCATATTTCTCTCTCCAGCGATGAAGTCCGTTGAGAGCGACACGTTATTTAAGACCTGGTATCACAGAAGTCCCGAGCATGATGAGGATGATGAGTACCTTAACAATTCCAGATTGGTGAGCAGCATCGGTGACACTCGGCCGCGATTACGAAGTGGGCGTTCCGGAGGCTGGTCACTCCAGCTTTCCATACATATATACTGTACCTTCTGGCTCTGTACAGCGTTCGAAAGGGCCTCTTGCACCAGGGGTCCATTGCTATCACCCAACATAGCAGCGCTCCTGCACCTAGTCTCGTCTCCTTCCTACCCCACTCCATACGCCCCTAGGGCTGCATCCGAAGGCTTGTGTGGGCATATAGAGGGCCCTGATGCCATCTGGGCTGGTGATGGTGTGGGGAACGGGCAAAGTTTAGTGTCGGGACTCTATCTTCACTAATCTGAGGTGTTATATATTAGCTACCTATGATCCAAGAAAGTTGTACGTGATCCAGGATCTATGGAGCGTAAATTTAAGGAATCCGGAAGAAGAGAGGGACTTAAATGCAACCGAATGAAGGATGACACATAGATTCAAATGTTAAGTCTGGTAATGAACTCCGTCTCTTGAGGCAACAAGAAAGCAGATGTAGTTAGAGAATTGGATGAAAGAGGGTGAACAGAACAAAAAAGAGGAAGGGAGCATGATGAGCCAATCGTGCTGGGGATAATCAGCCCGGTTACATGGCCTGAGACCAGGTGAAGCCACCGGGAGAAAACCACCCGAATGGTTAATTAGCGCGAGCCTCGCTTGGTGGCTGATCGTTACCATTGGCAATAACCATGTTGCCCTTGTACTGGCTCGTGGTGACTGGGAACATCGAGCCGTGGTGCGATTCTCCTAAGAAAGGATTCCAATTTCGATTAGGAGCGCTTCAATAGTTGCCTCGAGACTGGTTACGCGTGTGTCAAGTCCAGTAATGTGTGATTCAAGGCCAGCGATTCAAGACTAGCAATGTGTGTTTCAAGACTAGCAATGTGTGTTTCAAGACTAGCAATGTGTGTTTCAAGACTAGCAATGTGTGTTTCCAGGCCGGTGGTGTGAGTTCTAAGAGCCATAATATGCGCTTCTTGAACCTCAAATGTAAGAGCAACAGCAGTCTCCTAGGTGTCAATGCGTGCCACCGTGGGGTTGTCGAAAGGAGGCGTCATCGACATTCGTGGGCCCATTCTCGGATCCCATATGTGGTGGGATGGGCTTAGTGGGCGGTGGACGATCGGCGGAGTTATCTAAGAGGAGACGGAGGTTTTCGGAGGGTCGTAGGTATTTAAAGAAAATTTCCTGTAACCTGAAGTCAACGATTCGCGTTGTACTTCAGTGATCTGAAACCGTCGTATTTGCCCGAGACACTGCGCTACATAATATACACGTTTCTCGTTAGGGGTCCACCCTTTCACGCTCAAAGTACAATGACTCCTGGCTGCATGACATATCTCATACTCGCGCCACATAATTGCAGTAACAAAAATAGACCTCGTTTGCCTCGTCCTGTACTGCACGACAATATATCACCCACACCCACATCATTCATCCCAAGCATAAATTCCCGGTGAAATAATCTGCCGCAGCCTCTCCTGCTCCGTCGTGTCCAGGCTTTGGCATATCGTATTGTCGAGTGCTAGTTGCACTGGGTTAAACGGATAGAATATGACCTTCGAACAATCGGTGCTTTTGCACTCTCCCACCACCATGGCCTCATTATTTCACTTCAATGGCTATGCTTGTGGTGGTCGTACATCATCACTAGGAATATGACGGACAGGGACAAGACGTTGTCAGCCTTCAGTAGACGGCGTGCAAGACGGTGGGAGTATCTTTATTGCGTACAATTATTTAACGTGGGATGTAACTTGTGGAAGCGTTGAATGGATCCCTACTGTTAGCCCTATACCACTTGAATAGCCAAATTGGATATATGAAGAGTCGTAAACTAAAACACTGCCAAACCCAAGAAAATAGAAAAATAATGCAAAGATCTGAATGAGATATGGAATATCCTCTACCAGCAGAATGCAAGGGGAACGAAACTACCATTAGCCTCTTGTTGTTAACAACCAACTAGGCGCTCAGATGATCGTGGAGCATGACAACTTCCCTGGGCTCTTACCTTCATTCATTTCCACCATTTCCACCAACGTCCAGACATCCAGGACTCACGGGTAACAAGCATTGATCGAGCGGATTCTTGATATGGCTCAATGTATGTCGCTCTCGTGGCCTCAGGGCCACAGGCATCAGGACCACGGGCCTCCATGGGCTGCGAGGTAATGCTGGGTACATTCGTGGCCTCTGTGCCAGGGACCTCCTTGGGTTGCGAGATAATGCCAGCTGGGTTAGTGGCTTCAACGGGAGCGATCTCCCGGGGCTGCGAGGAAATGCCAGCTGCGTTTGGGGCCTCAGTACCAGTAGACTGTGAGATATTGCCAGCTGCGTTCGTGACCTCAGGACCACGGGCCTTCTCGGGCTTAATGCTGGCCTGGCTTTCAGCAGGACCAGAGACATGATGAACGAGATACTTCGACAATTTGCCGGTATAGAATGCCTGGAAGACACTCTTATCCTCGATGTAGTTGATGAGAACCACCTGTCATATGCTTCAGCAAAGGAGCGTCCCAAGATGAACGTCTAAGCCTACCACACGCATAAGAGCGCCTTCGATATCGTCTTTTACCATCCTGTCACTATGGACGAGCATATTAACGTACTTAGCAATAAGCTTTCCTGACTTGGTGGGTGACGATCCGGTGGCAGCATTATGGCTGACGAATTCACGGCAGGCCTTATCCAGGCTAGCAGCAAACCCAGCTTCGCCCTCGAAGCACCTTTGTAAAATTTCCGAGTTCCGGCAGTGAACCTCAAGGAGCGCATCCACGTAAGCCTTGGGATCCAGAAACTCGGCGTTCGCACCACCCTCAACGATTTTGGAAACGGCAGTCAGCCCAACCTGTTCGACGTGACTTTCAAATTTCTTATACAGCGGTTCGAGGCCCTCAGGTATACGTGACAGGAGAGCATACATGCGTTGAAGGTCCTCATCCCTACCAAACTCAAGCAGGGATTGGAAGCTCTCCCACATCAGCTCGGAGTGCGCACGAATGAGGACATGCTCACATGTGCTGAGAAGATTCTTGCGTGTGCCTGCATGTAGGTAGCTCTTAATCCGTGCCTCTTCCTCCCTCAAACGCTCTTCCACCTTCTTGAGGTAGTCCGACACAGAGTTCTTCGCAACGAGCGCCTCTGACTCCACCTCGTAGTATTTTTCTGTTTCTCGGAGAAACAGGGCCTCGAATTGATCACGGTAGAGGTCAAGACACTCCTTGTTGGGATTGGAGTTGTCGAGACCCAGCAACACGAAGGAATGCACGACTTTTCTGACGAGGTCTTCATCGATCGGCCTGCCGCTCCGCTGTTGAGTGATCAGGCGCAGGATGGTGTTTGTCAACTTGGTATTGCCCTTTTGGATGTGTGCCAAGAAGTACGTTTTCCACTGTATCAAGGAGAGCTGGTGGAAGTTTAACACGACTCATGAATGTCGTTGTGCAAAAACGTACAGTGTAAACCTTATGCACACTCTTCTTACCCTCATCACGCTCGCGTTTTATCCAGTATCGGTTGAGGAATGAAAACACTTGGTCGAGGAGACGGGCGTTGGTGGTGAATCGATCCCACTCGCTTGCATAATATCGTAGTGAGTTGATGTCCTGGAAGCATTCTGATTTCTAATAGGGGTAATCGTGAGTGCCGACTCCCGCAAACGGTTATTTCTGTACACACTTCCATCATGGGGTGGATGTATTCAACAAAGTAGTTGCTGAGTTTACAGTAGAGATCGCCTCCCGTCAGGTTGGCGCCGGCTGGAGAGATTCATTAATGCTCGATGTTACCAAAGAAAGGATGATAGAGATACCTACTGCGATTGCCCGCTTCAACGCGCGAATACATCTTTGTGGACGTGCAGTAGTTGTAAATGGTGGTGTAAAGGTGCGTGTACTCGATGGACGAAATGTCACCCCCGGATCTTGTCATTATCAGGTCGATACCCGTGGCAAGATAGGCCCAGACCTCGTCAATGTCTGCATCCCTGCCCGGCATGTTGGGGAGCCTGGATGTTGGGGGGGTGTTATAAGCCATGGATGGTAATAGTGGGGGGCTAAGCTGCAGCAACAAAAATAAACACTCATTTGCCTCGTTTCCGGTACTGCCACCACATCTGTCCCACGCACTGTGCACTTCTCATCTCCGGAAAGTCGGCATGTAATGATATATCACCCACACCCACATCACCCATCCCAAGCAGTCGGCCTTGCAGTTATAACTTATTCAGGACGGTCACTGATGTGCTGGGCCAACCGCTGAAAGGACAGTGCGGTATAAATTCATTAGTTCCGACCTGGAGTGTATTAACATAACTATGTCGTAGATTATGAAAGTGGAGCCTCGTGCGAGTCCAGCGAACTCGGAACAAATGGCTTCGAGACGATCAGCGTCAGTGGTGACATCAAAGCTTGACTACAAAAGTCGACACGCTTGTGTACGTCTATTTCGTTTAGTATCCTTATTGACATCAACATCGAGAAGTGTTACCAATTCCTACTCTGAGATATCCCGACATCAGCTCCTTTGACTAAAATACTGAACTACACGTCTATCCCTCCTAAGCCGTATCACCATGCTCTGCTTCCCCTGACCCAAAACATATATCGGTTCACCTTCCCGTTCCTCCGGTAGTCGGAAGTCTGGCTTATACTGCCGGAAAAGCTATTCTTTGTAATCCACGGGAACCTTGATAACAGGTGAGTTCGAAACTCCCCCCAGATGTGAGCTCATTTCACGGACCTTGGCAACAACTTTCTCTATCTCACCGCGAAATGGGTAGTCTTGGAATAGAAATAACCCCTGCTGCAGCCAAGCAGGGCCAATTACGTCTGATTGGTACTTTTGCATTCTCCCACCACCATGGCCTCATCGTTTCACCACGATGGTAAGGCTTGTGGTGGTCGTGCGTCATCGCCGTCAATATCACGGACAGGGACAAGACGTTGTCAGCCTTCAGTAGACGGCGTGGAAGGCGGTGGGTGTATCTTTATCGCATACAATTATTTAACTTCTCTTAACGGGGGATACAACTTGTGGAAGCACTGAATGGCATGGAACACTACTGTGAACCTAGCTTTATACCACGTGAATAGCTGAATTGGGTATATGAAGAGTCATAAAATAAAACGCTGCCAAACCCAGGGAAACAGAAAAATAATAGAAAAGTAATGCGAAGATCTGAGATAGCTATGGAATATCCTCTACCGGCAGGAGGCAAGGGGAACGAAACTGCAATTAACCTCTTTGTTGTTAACAACCAACCAGATGCTCAAATGATCGTGGAACATGGCAACTTCTCTGGGCTCTCACCCTCATTCATTTCCGCCATTTCCACCAACGTCCAGACATCCAGGACTTACGGGTAACATGCGTCGATGGAGCGGATTCTTGATGTGGCTCAATGTATGATGCTTTCGTGGGTATCAGGGTCATGGGCCTCCACGGACTGCGAGATAATGCTAGGTGCGTTCGTGGCCTCAGTGCCATGGGTCTCCTCGGGCTGCGAGATAATGCTAGCTGCGTTCGTGGCCTCAGCAGGAGCGGTCTCCTGGGGCCGCGAGGAGATATTAGCTGCGTTTGTGGCCTCAGTGCCATTGGACTGTGAGATATCGCTAGCTGCGTTTGTGGCCTCAGTGCCATTGGACTGAGATATCGCTAGCTGCGTTCGTGACCTCAGGACCATGGGCCTCCTCGGACTTAATGCTAGCCTGGCTTTCAGCAGGACCAGAAACATGATGAACGAGATACTTCGATAATTTGCCGGTGTAGAATGCTTGAAAGACACTCTTATCCTCGACGTAGTTGATGAGAATCACCTGTCGTATGCTTCAGCAAAGGAGCGTCCCGAGATGAACGCTTAATCCTACCGCACGCATAAGAGCGCCCTCGATATCATCTTCCTCTACCATCCTGTCACTACGGAGGAGCATATTAACGTGCTTGGCAATAAGCTCCCCTGACTTGGTGGGTGACGATCCGGTGGCAGCATTATGGTTGACGAATTCGCGGCAGGCCTTATCCAGGCTAGCAGCAAACCCAGTTTCGCCCTCGAAGCAGCTTTGTACAATTTCCGAGTTCCTGCGGTGAACCCCAAGGAGCGCATCCACGTAAGCCTTGGGATCCAGAAGCTCGGGGTTCGCACCACCCTCATCAACAAGTTTGGAAATGGCACTCAGTCCAACCTGTTTGACGTGATCCTCAAACTTCCTACGCAGCGGTTCGAGACCTTCGGGTATACGTGACAGGAGGCCATATACGCGCCGGAGATCATCATCCCTGTCAAACTCGAGCAGGGTTTGGAAGCTCTCCCACATCAGCTCTGAATGCGCATGAATAAGGACATGCTCACAAGTGCTGATGAGACTTTTGCGTGTGTCTGCGTGCAGGTAACTCTCAACCCGCGCCTCTTCCTCTCTCAAATATTCTTCTACTTTCTTGAGGTAGTCCGACACAGTGTTCTCAGCGAGAAAAGCCCCTGATTCCTCCTTGTAGTAATCTTCTGTGTGTTGGAGAAACACGGTCTCAAATTGGTCGCGGTAGACGTCGAGACACTCCTTGTTGGGATCGGAGTTGTCGAGACCCAGCGACACGAAGGAATGCACGACCTTCCTGACAAGGTCTTCATCGATCAGCCTGCCGCTCCGTTGTTGAGTGATCAGGCGCAGGATGGTGTTTGTCAACTTGGTATTATCCTTTTGGATGTGTGCCAAGAAGTGCGTTTTCCATTGTATCAAGGAGAGCTGCTGGAAGTTTAACACGACTCATGAATGTTGTTGTGCAAAAACGTACAGTGGAAACCTTATGCACGCTCTTCTTACCCTCATCACGCTTGCGTTTTATCCAGTATCGGTTGAGGGGTGAAAACATTCGGTCGAGGAAACGGACGCTGGTGGTGAATCGATCCCACTCGCTTGCATAATATCGTAGCAAGTTCATGTCCCGGAAGCATTCTGACTTCTAATAGGCGTAATCATGAGTACCGACCCCCGCAAACGGGTTATTTCTGTACACACTTCCATCATGGGGTGGATGTATTCAACAAGGTAGTTGCTGAGTTTACAGTAGAGATTGCCTCCCATCAGGTTGGCGCCGGCTGGAGAGATTCATTAATGCTCGATGTTACCAAAGAAAGGATGATAGAGATACCTACTGCGATTGCCCGCTTCAACGTGCGAATGGTTCTTTACGGACGTGCAGTGGTTGTAGACGGCGGTGAAAAGGCGCGTGTACTCGCTGAACGAAATGCCACCCCCGGATCTTGTCATTATTTGGTCGATACCCGTGACAAGATAGGCCCAGAGCCCGCCAATGTCTGCATCACTGCTCGGCATGTTGGGGAGCCTGGATGTTGGGGGGGTGTTATGAGCCATGGATCGTAATAGTGGAGGGCTAACCTGCAGCAACAAAAATAAACACTCATTTGCCTCGTTTCCGGTACTGCCACCACATCTGTCCCACGCACTGTGCACTTCTCATCTCCGGAGAGTCGGCATGTAATAATATATCACCCACACCCACATCACCCATCCCAAGCACTCGGTCTTGCAGTTATAACTTATTCAGGACGGTCACCGATGTGCTGGGCCAACCGCTGAAAGGACAGTGCAGTATAAATTCATTAGTTCCGACCTGGAGTGTATTAACATAACTATGTCGTAGATTATGAAAGTGGAGCCTCGTGCGAGTTCAGCGAACTCGGAACAAATGGTTTCGAGATGATCAGCGTCAGTGGTGACATCAAAGCTTGACTACAAAAGTCGACACGCTTGTGTACGTCTATTTCGTTTAGTATCCTTATTGACATCAACATCGAGAAGTGCTACTAATTCCTACTCTGAGATATCCCGACATCAGCTCCTTTTGCTAAAATACTGAACTACACGTCTATCCCTCCTAAGCCGTACCACCACGCTCTTCTCCCCCTGACCCAAAACATATATTGGTCCACCTCCCTGCTCCTCCGGTAGTCGGAGGCCTGGCTTATACGGCCGGAAAAGCTGTTCTTTATACTCCGCAGGAACCTTGATAACATGTGAGTTCGAAACTCCTCCCAGATGTGAGCTGATTTCACAGACCTTGGCAACGACTTTCTCTATCTCACCGCGAAATGGGTAGTCTTGAAAATTAAGTCTCCAATATGCTTTAAAGTCGAAATGAATGAATTTGTCAGCAAGCGATTTCTCCACGCTTGCACGCTCAAACCAATCAAAGACCCCGAAACAGGCATATTCATAGATGCCGGAGCGAATTTTCCATCCATGGGACTTGCCAAAGTGTTCAAGTGACATCGACAATTCCATTGCGCTAATGATATCTCCTAAAGTCAACGATGAGTGGCTTCGGTGGTTGTAGGTCACAGGTCCGACTTGCCTGGTGAACGTTCATGCGCCTGAAATACCCTGCTCAAAAAGTCCATATTCCGTTTCGCCAGGAGGGTGTATAGTTGTGGATTGTGAATCCAAAACTCCTCCCCGCACCGTTTCGGGTCGGACAAAAATTCCATAAATGAAACATGATAGAAGTGGACTGTCCAGGGTACCATCGTCGGCTGTCGGGGTTCTGCATCGAAGAATGGCGGGGGCGGGTCAAAGTCAAACTTCAGGACTGAGTGAAGCTTGGACAATGCATTAGTGAATGAATGGAAGTTAAGCCCAACCAGGTTAGCCACTATTGGCACTACTCTGGACCAAGAAAGCCATGCTGGTGGCTGCTCGTAGAACAATAGTAATACCATTAGAGTGAAGGGAAGAATGTTCCTGGGGATTTGTCGCATTATTAGAGCATAAAGCGCATCAAGATCACCCATTGGTGAGTTCGTGGAGCGATGGGAAAGTGCCTCCTTGAGCTGTTCTTCGGGGTCCAGGACGTCAGGATCACCAATTAATTTGACAAGTGTCGCAGCTTGTACAAATAGTCCAGCGGACCTATTCACGAGGGCAGTGATATCATTCTCGGAAGGCCAGGGGGGGTCGAAAGGCAGAATGATGTTATGACTTCGTTTCCGGATGCTCTCAAGCCCATCCCGCAGATAGAGTCGGATGTCGCCATCGGTATCACGGGATATGGGAAGCGTTATCGACAAGCAAAGGGGGGATATATCAGAAGAGGTGAATTTGCTGACAATATGGGGCTCCGGACGGCTGAAGAAAGCCCACAGGAGTGGCAGCTTGTCCCCGTGCTTCCGTATGGCCGCCGCGATAGCTTGAACAATCGTGCACTGCGCATTGTCTTTACTACATTCGTCCAGCCCGTCAACGATGACAAGCCTATCTTGCACTGCTACATTCCGTTTCTCCAGCTCCAGCAATGGTGCGACGACTAGTTCTTGGAATTGAACTTCGAGAGCCTTGGACAGGAGCGATGGGTCCTTGCGAATCTTCTGATCAAGGATATCGGCAAAGAGCTCAATCTTTGTAGAGATCTGATGGGCGATGGAGGGGAAGAAATATTCTGGTTTGACTATTTGATCTGGTCGAGAGAAGAAGAACGTAGCGCCCAAGTTGTCGCCTCTCATCTTCTCTGCAAATGTTTGTGCGATGGTAGACTTGCCGACACCAGCAGGTCCGCTCATCCACATCATGCGGAAGCGGCGGTCCTGGCGAGTAATGAAGTTGGATGCCCATGATGTGAGATCTTGGATGTACTGTTCGCGGGTTCCAGTGGTGCATGTTGGGGCATATTCGCGAGCAGAAGAGTCCCATGCTGCCGTGGGCACGGAGACATCGAACAGCCTTGCGAGACCTAGGCCGTAGAGGTTTAGCATCAAGTCGGTCTGGCGGAAGAGTTCCTACCGCTCTTGCCATTAGAGTGGTAGTGATTAGTTTGAGAATTGTCGTTGAATTCGCAATTGTCTAGGATAAGACCGCTAGCCTTGTCGAACATGTCGGTTAGGGAGATTGTGGGAGGGAACAAGCCGCTGTGTGGCCTTGTTGCACCTTGTGACGCCCACTTCGCTTCACCTGCCACAACGTCAGGGTCACAATTCCAACAAGTCAAAAGGACGCCTACTTTCTAATGCTTCAAGCTTCAAGGATCACTTGCTGGTTGGTCAACTTTCGACCGCAAGGTTAGTTTATTCCCAATTTGTCCCATCTCATACACACCTTGAACCTGTGGTGTTCACTGTCTGGCAGTCTCGGAATAATCTCCGGTGCGTTACCGCATTTATTTGCTGGTAATATTCACTAAACTTACTTCTACGTCCGGCTGAACCGAGTTTCTCGGGCCCTTTGGCACTGCAGGTTAGATCTTAGAATCAAGAGGATGATTTAATGAATTGCGTGTTGGGAAGCATCAGATTCGTGCACAAAGCACTTCATTTAGATTTTGCGTCTGGGACATTGGCTGGCTAGTAGCCGGAATGCTCAGGTCTGGGATTCAATCGTTGGCCTTCAGTTCCACGCAGAAAAATACAAACATTATTGCGGCACACAAATGCAAGCATTTGGTCCCACCACCTCAGCACCACAAACTACGCAAGAATCAGGGGACAACGACTATCATACATAACTATCAAACTCGAACCCACACACTCACGACCCCAGCCTCTGAACCCTCTCCTCCTCTTCTCTCCGTACCTCACTCTCCATAACCGCCTTGATCATCTCGCTCCCAAGCTTCCCCGCCTCTTCGAACCTTGGCTCAAAAAATCTCCTAGTCTCCTCAAACCTCTTCCTGTACACCTCAAAACTCCCAAAACTCACACACTGACTCCAACCCCTCGCTGCAACCACAAACTCCAAATCGTCCGCCCTATGCCAATGATCGTATATCGCCGAATGGATCGCACTTTTCAGTAAAGTAGGTGATTGGAAAAGGTGTTCGGCGACACCGAGGAAAAGTCGGAAGATGGGTGTAGCTGCGAGTTGGAGGTGGATGTAAGGGTTGATCCCGAGGTGTGCCCAGCAGTCTACCATGGCAAGGAGTGAGAGGTGGGAGTTGGGGCGGTATGTTTGGGGTGGGATGAGTGATGATGGAGGAAGGTGGAAGGATGTCGAATCCGAAATGGGAGAGTCGGGCACAGTGAGGTTTGGACAAGTGGATTTTCCAAGACTGAAACGGTCCAGGATGGATGCGGAGAGGAGGATGGGGTTGCGTCTCGTCGGGGATGCTGAGCGTATTGATGATTCGGATCCGCCAGGTGAGCCGGGAGTGGGAGGTGTTGTATAACCGCTTCTTTGAGCTTGTTGAGCCTCTGCTTCGGTTTCGGCCTCGCGATCTTCGAGAATAGTGTCTCTGCCCCATTCTCCGAATACGGTCTTCCTAGCCCATTCGACGCGCTCTTTGAATTTGGCGCGGTCCTCAAGTGAGCCACTGCCCCCACTCAGCATCAATTTGAATAGCTCCGAAGCGCTTTTGGCATACTGATCAATCTGCGTACGCGCACTCGGGTTGAGAATCGCAAGACCTGCGTAAACGTGCCATGCGTTCGAGTAAATCCTGAGCGTGAGGTTGACTTTGGCAGTCTCAATTCCGCCGACGTAGAGGCCTTGTTCCCAGGGATAGGATTCAGTGGAGGCCCAAGCGGTCCCCATGCTATTTATGCGCGAAGATGAGACAAATCTAACGTCAGCTGTGTTAGTGGAACGAATGACGAAGTAGGGTGGTTACCTGAGGAAAGCGGCGTGCGTAACAGCTTGGGTGTTGGCGGTGACAGAGTCATGTTCTTCGTAGGTGAGGTAGACGAAACGGGAGCGGAAGGGGCGGAGGATGTTTTCAACAAGCGTTAGGGCGTCTTTGGTGGAGCGATGTTGGATGAGAACCTGGGGAACGTCTCGTGAGACTCGGGTTCAACGAGATTGAACTTATAAAACTTACGAGGGGTTGACCCACGGGACTGACTGTGGGTCCGTGTAGGGAGTGGCAGGAAAGGATGTGGACATCTAGTGGGAGATGGGCTTCAAACGCAGCCTTCTCGGGTGCCTTAACGGACGTCTGGCCAGCAACTATCGCGTTCACTTTGGTAGCTGTTTAATTTAATTAGTTTGTCAAGATATATTGTTATAGCACAGGGACAACCTACAGGGACCATATTGCGCAACAACGCGATCAATGTATTCTGCCTCCACGGAATATATGATGTAGTCAGACGACCTCGATACGGCATACCCATCCCTCTGGGGGTAAACGCCTGGTGTATCTGACAACGCAACATCAGAGATAGCTCAAGGAACAAAGCAAAAAAAAAAAAAAAGTTTACCAGCGTAGTCCGCTTTGAGCTTTTCGTACTTCTCGGGCACATCACAGACATAAATCCTGGCGCCCAGAGAAGAAGTCAACAACTGATCGGGTCACATCCAAGATGATGACAACGCACTTCTTCCATCCAGCCTGGCTCAGGAGTTTCGCATACATGCGACCCATAGCGCCCATACCAATGAGCCCAATGGTCGGCTGGGCATGTTCAGGTGCGTCGGGGGTAACATGGGGGTCTACGTTAATGGGTAGTGTGAATGATTCATCGTTGCTCATGTCTGATGCACAGATGCTGCCTAGTAAAATAGGTGAGAAAGCGATCAGAAATTAAGTCATCTTTTGGAGACGGCGATGTACGCACCGTGGGGGGTGGGGATGCCAGCGGAGGCAGCGTGACAGATCGCATATTTGAATATTCGTAATTAATCTCATCAGAGCACCAAACCAGGGTAAACAAGAATAACAAGAGCTTGTATCGGGCGAAGTCTATCGAACTCAAGCTCCAGTGTGTCAGAAAGTCTGATACAGTTGTCGGGGCATCAGGCCTAGTTTTTCCGCCCGTTTGGGATCCCCGTAATTTATGTGAAATCAAAATACCGACGCAGATAACCCAGGCTATAGGCCAAGCAAGGCCAAACACCTCTGATTGTACTTTTGCACTCACCCACCACCATGGCCTCATCGTATGTCTTCTGTTGCAGTACATCGTCTCCATAGCTCAACGGTAGTCCTCCAGAAAACTCCAAAAGACATCCTGGGCAGACGAGGTCGACGACCTCGGTACGTACCTCCGTTGATCTTGCTCCTATATCTATCTCCAATTCATACTTCCCTGTCTATTACTCTAGGCGAAAAAGACATCCCGCAAAACGAGGACTACATCGACGAAAACGGAATCCGTACCACAATAGTATACACAGAGAATGAGGACGGAAAACGAGTAAAAGTGCGTCATCTGCAATTCACTTTCACCTCGGCTCGACGCTAACCCTTACCTGCTCAAATCAAAAATTTTACCCCACTCACCTTAGATCACACGCCGCATTAAACGCACACTTCAAAAGTCCGTTGTCGAGCATGCAGTCGCAGAACGGCAAAAATGGGCCAAGTTTGGCAAAGAACGGGGTAACAAACCTGGGCCAGACCGCGCTACAACCACAGTCGGTGAAAACGTCACTCTCAAATTGAGTGCGGGGAACAAGGTGCGTGATCGTCTGCTCTGATCATTTAATTACCAGTTCCCTGACGGTGGACTAACTCCCCGTACAGCAATCAGAGCAAGAACATCAACAAGAGGAGGCTGCCAAGATCAAGAAGGCGGGTGGAGGCAAGGTCGTGTGTCGTCTATGCAAGGGCGACCACTTTACCGCTAAATGTCCGTACAAGGACACCCTCGCTGGCCTGGAGAATGTCGGTACGTAGCCCCCTTACATACTTCTACGCCTTCCCCGTTGTTCCAGTGTCCTGATCATCTCCCGTTGGTAACAGATACCGGCTTGGGCACACCAGACGACGATCTCGGCACTGGCCCTGACCCAGCACCGGCCCCTACAACCGGTGGCAAATACGTTCCCCCATCCATGCGTGCAGGCGCCCGCGGCGCCGGCGAATCCATGCGCGGAACCGGATCGCGCGAGGACCTCCCCACCCTCCGCGTCACAAACATCTCAGAGGAAACCGGCGAAAACGACTTGCGCGAGTTATTCGGTGTTTTCGGACGTGTTGCGCGCGTGTATGTGGGTAGGGATCGTGAGACAGGTGTTGGGAAGGGCTTTGCGTTTGTAAGCTTTGAGGATCGGGCTGTTGCTCAGAGGGCGATGGAGAAGGTGCATGGAAGGGGTTACGATAATCTGATTCTGAACGTGCAGTGGAGCCGTGAGTGTTGTTTCTTCTGTTTTCTTTCGGTTCAGATTGACTGATGGAACGTGTTTCTGTTCTTGCATCGGTACAGAACCAAGACCGGAAGGACGATAGTGACTCTGCATACTTTGTCCTGTTCACTAAACATTACAACCTCTTAGTTTGTTATCACCCTTACCTCCATATCTTATCCCGAAAACCCGAGATGAAGTCCCTTTGGTCAACGGCCGGTACTGATCAACATTAGTTGATGCCTCATCTACCCTTCCAAGTCCGAATGATGCGCTCATCGGTCCACGTTTCTATTGCCATACCTGTCCGGTGTGCTCGGTCATTCACTGAACGTGATTTCAAGATCAGCAACGCTGTCCACACGAATGCGGAGAGTGCACCGCACGAGCGCTGAGTTCGGGCGGGAGGGACATTATAGCAACAAAGGTTACATGCATGTCGACTTCTACTAGACAGATCGAGCGTCAAGATTTTGCACATAATTGCTGATACCTTTGGCTCTCAGCTATGAACGCTCCCACTCTTGGGGCGCATAGCTGATTCTAGTCGCTAAGGGTTGGTGATTCATTGCCACGAAGATCACCATTTTTGCGACTTCTGCCTCCAAGACCCTGACCGATATAGATATATATTTTCAACGTGCACAACATATTTGATTTCATAACTGCAAAATGACAGAAGTAAGATTATGATCACTACTCTTGAAGCACGCGCCAGCTGTCGCCTCCGCCTTTAACTCCATATATCAGTACGTGATTTATCAAACCGCACAGCCATCAGACGTGTAAGGACATGTACTGGCACTGCCATGTACCAGTCATGGGCCCACGTTTCTTCAGGTTTCCTGCCCAACCATGACTATTTACATATCACCAGCCCTTCGTATTTCCTGAATGGATACGCCCTTTTATAGGCCGCGCTGACCACGGGACTTCACGTACTGGATGGCGTCGCGCCACGACACGTATACCACATCCCATCTCCTCAGATCTCACACAAGATGTAACTTCAAAAATATCACTCGTTTCACTTTCATATATCGTAGATATCAGCCAACTCTAACTCCCAGACGCCAAGGCTCAGGCCTTTAAATTTGACAATCAGCGGCTGGGATGCATAGCATCGCATTTCCCCACCCTGCCTCGTTTTCTCCGACCCTTCATTTCAACTGCACCTATCCCTATTCCGTTCGTTCGCATTACTCGATCCTATTCCGTTATCTGCCTGGCGCTCGTCCGAACCTGATTGTTTTATCCTAATATAAGAACGAATTACAGTACTCGTTCTTCCACACCCTTTTCCACCTCCTTGCCTTCGCTGCCACACTTCTAATCGACATGGCCCATGTGTGTGTCTCTCTCCCTATCGTCCTTTTCTATTTGTTGATAGTTACGGCTCGATTGACTATAGTACAATGAGAAAGCCTATAATCAACAACCTCAAGCCGTTCCCGGCATGACCATCGGCGGAGGCGGTAACCGTAACGCGAAAAACCTGCCCATGGGCCCGGACGGCAGAGACTGGAGTAACGGGCTCTGCGATTGCTGCAACGAGCCCGGAACCTGTACGTTCCTCTTCCACCTTGCCTCCTTAGCATGATACTGATCACAAAATCTACAGGCCTTCTCTCATGGTGCTGCCCTTGCATCGTCTATGCTAAAAACAAACGACGCTATGAGCACTTAAACGCCAAAGGCTTCCCTGACCCCGAACATGGTGGAGGCGCTTGCTCGGGCGACTGTTGGCTCCACGGACTTATCGCTGGATGCTGTGGTTGCGGCTGGATTCTTCAGGTAGGCTGATCTCCTTTATCTTGATTTCCATTGGCATGTGGCACTAATGTCATGAAAAATCTGATAGTTCATGCAACGCGGCAACGTCCGTCAGAGGTACAACATCAAGGGTGGAGGATGCAGTGACTGCTGTGCCGCTTTCTGGTGTACGCCTTGCGAATTGACGCAGGAGTACCAGGAACTCGAGTTGGAGGAGAGGAGCTTTGGTGGGCGTGCTTGAGTGAAAAGAAAAACGCACTCACATTCTTTTCTGCTGGCCCTGAGACAACCTTCTTTGTTCGATTTTGTATTGGATGTTCTACTAGCCCATTGCGCGATGTACGAGGTACTCAGTAGAAGGGCCGTGTGCTGCTGTATCGGGTGTAATGATACCCTTCTAATATAAAATGGACTCTAGGCGGTGGATCACCTTCCCTTTTCATGAGTGGCAGACGCCCAGACTACCGCCGACCATTGAGCTCTAAACTAAAAGATTTTTATCAATGCGTCTCGCATGTAAGCTAAAATAACGCCACCGTCATTTGAGGAATGGAAATCGACGATCACACAAAATGTACGTCCAGGCATTTTGCACATTTCTTCCTTTGGATAGGTACAGTAGCGGGGAAGGGGACTGAAGACTTGGCGCCGTAGTTGAGTTTGACAGCCATATCCTGCAGCCACCTGCAGACAGAAGCCAAAGCCGAGAAGATCGAGTCCTCGGCACCACCTTCTGATAAGCAGTATCAGTTGGACGGATAGCCGCTCATTCAATATCCGCGCGGCCCCAATAGGTATGTAATAGGAAGATGGCCAAGAGTCGAAGCGCATTTTATGATTATCATTGTCAAGAAAAGAACAAGTCGATATACTCAGAACTGTTGAGCGTCAGCAATATGCCCACTCTTCAGCCTCCAATCACGCAAACAGTCCTCCTGCCTCCCTCTCGCCTTGAATAGCAGCCGATCAACCTTCTTCAACGCCCAACTCGTCCATACCCTGGGCATATCATTACCCTTCTCCTGAGTATTCGGTATCGGCTGGGGCTCTGCATTGTTCAAGATTTTCTTGAGATGCGGAACGAGGGCCTCGGCGACGACCATAGCGTCCGCACTGCCGTCTCTGAGACACGCCGAGACGACCATGGCACAACATGGTAGATCTTGTGCAACAGGTGGGAGCTTGTATACGTCAAAGAGACCGGTGACGGTTAGAACAAAACTAAGAGGCTGGTTGTCGTATGTCGCATTGAGGAGCTCGCGGGCGCCAACGAGTGTGAGACGGACATGGTATTTTGCGTAGTTGCCGAATACTTCAAGTGCGATTTCGGGCTTCTTGAGGATGATGCAGCGACCTATGAATGCAATCAGAAACCAAAGCTCAAGAAGAGAGTGGGCGGGATGGACGTACGGATGAATATCTCTGAAAAACTCTCGTCAAAGCAATGACCCATATCTCTCTACGCAGGGAACAACTCCACAACCTTCCTCAACTCTTCCGCGATGGAGAAGGTGCATGGAAGAGGTTATGATAACCTGATCCTGAATGTGCAGTGGAGTCGTGAGTGTTGTTTCTTCTGTTTTCTTTCGGTTCGGATTGACTGATGGAACGTGCTTCTGTTCTTGCACCGGTACAGAACCAAGACCGGAAGGACGATAGTGACTCTACATACTTTGTCCTGTCACTCACTAGGCTGAAGAGACGACGGCGGCGGTTCAACAAAAAAAAGGGGGAAATGATGTGACTGCTTCCGTCAGTCACGGAGCTTCAAACCACAAACGAAGGATACCACGTTAGTGCGTAGCACAGAGGGAGCGAGTATAGTGTCGAGAATAGCGTAGAGAATGATGAACGAGTGTAATAAAATTAAAGACCGAATCTGGATGGCGTCGGTATGCGAGCCTTTAAGTCAGAGAATCAGAAATTTTAAGGAGAGACGGGGTGATATTAGCTGCCCTATACTACGAACACGAAGGTCTTTTATGTACTGGCGATGGTGAGCGGAAGGCACAAGCTGTCAAAGTAAGTACGGATGCACGAGAAGGTCCACTGAATATACTACTTGAAAAGTCCTAACGGCCAATGCTATTTTAGTAGAATTTGAGAGTATTGTGTGTCGTATGTTACGAAAATCCTATCCTAGGTGCACGAAACTAAATGGCTGGTAAGGTACGAGGAGCGGTATAGTGACAGACTGGTGGACAGAACGTCCGATATTCTTTTGACAGCTTAGGAGGAGCGAGCCGGATGCCGATTTCACGGGCAGCCAGTTTGCTCCCTCCACAAGGCATTACAACCTCTTAGCTTTTCATCACCCTTACCCCCATATCTTGTTCCGAGAATCCGAGATGAAGTCCCTTCGATCGACCGCCGGTACTGATCAGCATTAGTTGATACTATCATTGATCAGGTGTTTGACAGCGTCACAGGAGTTTGAAAGTGAAAAGCTTGCCTCGTAGCTCACCCACACCAGAAGTTTAGACCTTCATATTTGTTTCCTAGGTGGCCTAACATAGTGAGATTAGGAATATCAAAAAATAATGGCGAAATTCTCGTGCAGAGTGCGTGCAGATCTTTTACGGGTGGGAGTATGGGAAAACTTGGCTGATTCTGCCCAGCAGTGAACCAGATCTAGTCCGATCCCATTGACCGTTTCCTCTCAAATTTCATACACTCAAGAAATTACTACAAGAGAACAATCCTGCAAGTTTATAGGTTTAACAACGCAATAATGAAAACACAGTTTGCGAAACAAAGAGATTGAGACCTCTAAGCGTGACAAAGGCTGATCAGATTCAAACTCCGACTTGCCAGTGGACAAGCACAGACAGATTGAACGAAGTACGAAGTCCATATATCCTCCATTCCTCATGCAAGAGACTTGAAGAAGGCTAAGGCCGTAGCGCAGAAGGAGGCCAGAGATGCAGAAGTGCGAGCCCACAGAGCACAGATCCTCTCAGACCAGAGTCATGTATTCTCTGGTACATTGGCAGCGAAGAAGAAACATGAACTCGGTGATATTCTAGCTGTACTTAGGCTTGCCATGAATGGCAAGAGAAGTGACTTGATTCAACGCATTCAGGACTTTTTCAATGACCCTCGCAACGCTGAGACCAAGCTGAACCCACGGTTCGCTGGCTTGTTCTCCCGCTCTCGCCGCGCTGTGGACGCCCTCCCCACTCATGTCACCCCCCCTCAATCTCAGGTACCTCCGCCGCCCATGTATCCTTCACTTGCTTGTCCCTCTCGGCCTTATTTACCGCAGTTGGCACAACATGCATACCAACCTTATCCCAGTCCTCAGTATCACAACCTCCGCCCCGCTCACTACTACACACCTGCACCATCCGGTGGTTATAATAATTTTATATCTTGATTATGGTCTGTATCTAGTCCAGTATCAATACATACATATCGACTTCTGCTAGACAGATCGAGCGACAAGATTTTGCACATAATTGCTGATACCTTGGCTCTCAGCTATGAACGCTCCCACTCTTGGGGCGCATAGCTGATTCTAGTCGTTAAGGGTTGGTGATTCATTGCCACGAAGATCACCATTTTTGCGACTCCTTTCCAAGGCCCTGACTGATATAGATATATATTTTCAACGTGCACAGCATATTTGATTTCATAACTCCAAAACGACAGAGGTAAAATTATAATCACTCTTGAAGCACCCCCTGGTGTCGCCTCCGCCTTTAACTCCACGTATTAATACGTGATTTATCAAATCGCACAGCCGTCAGAGATGTACTGGCACTGCCATATGCCAGCCATGGGCCCACGTTTCTTCAGGCTTCCTGCCCAACCAAAACTATGTATATATCATCGACTCTTCGTATTTCCTAGATGAATACGCCCTTTATACAGGCCGCGCTGCCCACGGGGCTTCACGTATTGAGTGGCGTCGCGCTACGACACGTATGTCAGATCTGGTCCTCTAAGATATCAAACAAGATGTAACTTCGAAGCATCACTCGTTCCACTTCCATACGCCGCAGATATCAGCCAACTCTGATTCCCAGATGCGAAGGTTCAGGCCCTTAAATTTGACAATGAGCGGCTGGGATGCATAGCATCGCGTTTCTCCACCCTGCCTCGTTTTCCCCGAGCCACCATTTCAACTGTACCTATCCCTATTCCGTTCGTTCGCACTACTCGATCCTATTCTGTTATCTGCCTGGCGCTCATCCGAATCTGATTATTTTATCCTAATATAAGAACGAATTACAGTACTCGTTCCTCCACACCCTTTCTAACCTCCTTGCCTTCACTGCCACCCTTCTAATCGACATGGCTCATGTATGTCTCTCTCTCTCCCTATCGTCCCTTTCTATTTGTTGATAGTTATGGCTCGATTGACTGTAGTACCATGGGAAAGCCTATCATCAACAACCTCATGCCGTTCCTGGTATGACCATCGGCGGAGGCGGTAACCGTAACGCGAAGAACATGCCCATGGGCCCGGACGGCAGAGACTGGAGTAACGAGCTCTGCGACTGCTGCGACTCGCCTGGAACCTGTATGTTCCTCCTCCCACTTATCTCCTAAGCATAATACCAATCACAAAATGTCCAGGCCTTCTCTCATGGTGCTGCCCTTGCATCGTCTACGCTAAAAACAAACGACGCTGCGAGCACTTAAACGCAAGAGGCTTCCCTGACCCCGAACACGGTGGAGGCGCTTGCTCAGGCGACTGTTGGACCCATGCGCTTCTTGCATGTTTTGGTTGCGGCTGGATTCTTCAGGTAGGCTGATCTCCTTTATCTTGATTTCCATTGGCATGTGGCACTAATGTCATGAAAAATCTGATAGTCCACGCAACGCGGCGACGTCCGTCAGAGGTATAACATCAAGGGTGGAGGATGCAGTGACTGCTGTGCCGCTTTCTGGTGCACGCCTTGCGAATTGACACAGGAGTACCAGGAACTCAAGTTGGAGGAGAGGAGCTTTGGTAGGCATGCTTAAGTGAAAAGAAAAACGCACTCACATTCTTTTCTGCTGGTCCTGAGACAACCTTTGTTCGATTTTGTATTGGATGTTCTACTAGCCCATTGCGCGATGTACTAGGTACTTAGTAGAAGGGCCGTGTGTTGTTGTATCGGGTGTAATGATACCCTTCTAATATAAAATGGATTCTAGACGATGATCGCCTTCCCTTTTCATGAGTGGCAGACGCTCAGACTACCGCCGGCCATTGAGCCCTAGACTAAAAGATTTTTATCAATGCGTCCCGCATGTAAGCTAAAAATAACACCACCGTCATTTGAGGAATGTGGGTCGACGATCACACAAAACGTACGTCCAGGCTTTTTGCACTTTTCTTCCTTTGGATAGGTACAGCAGCGGGGAAGAGGACTGAAGACGTGGCGCCGTAGTTGAGTTTGACAGCCATATCCTGCACCCACCTGCAGACAGAAGCCAAAGCCGAGGAGATCGAGTCCCTGGCACCGCCTTCTGACAAGCAGTATCAGTCCGGCGGATAGCCGCCCATTCAATACCCACACGGCTCCAGTAGGTATGTGATAGGAAGATGATCAAGAATCGAAGCGCGTTCTATGATTATCATTATTAAGAAAAGAATAAGTCAATATACTCAGAACTGTTGAGCATCAACGATATGTCCACTCTTCAGCCTCCAATCACGCAACCAATTCTCCCGCTTCTCTCTCGCCTTGAACAGCAGCTGATCAACCTTCTTCAGCGCCCAACTCGTCCATACCCTGGGCATATCATTACCCGTCTCTCGGTTTTCGGTATCGGCTGGGGCTCTGCATTGTTCAAGATTTTCTTGAGATGCGGAACGAGGGCCTCAGCGACGACCATAGCGTCCGCACTGCCGTCTCTGAGACACGCCGAGACGACCATGGCACAACATGGTAGATCTTGTGCAACAGGTGGGAGTTTGTATACGTCAAAGAGACCGGTGGCGGTTAGAACAAAACTAAGAGGCTGGTCGTCGTATGTCGCATTGAGGAGCTCGCGGGCGCCAACGAGTGTGAGACGGACATGGTATTTTGCGTAGTTGCCGAATACTTCAAGTGCGATTTCGGGCTTCTTGAGGATGATGCAGCGACCTATGAATGCAATCAGAAACCAAAGCTCAAGAAGAGAGTGGGCGGGATGGACGTACGGATGAATATCTCTGAAAAACTCTCGTCAAAGCAATGTCCCATATCTCTCCACGGAGGGAATAACTCCACAACCTTCCTCGACTCTTCCTCCGTCTGACACGCGCCAAGTGTATGAAGCCACGTCGTCCCCTTGATTTTTTGGAAGCTCGAGTTGTGGTCGTCAGCCAAGTCGCGGTTCCAGGAGTGCGATATTCTCCTCGAAACGCGATCTCTTCTCCTCCGGAGACAAGGGTTTCTTCCTCGTCTTCTGCTTTTTTGTTGTAGTAGGTGTCTCCGAGGTAGGTGGTGTAGAGTCTTTAGCCCCATCAAGTATAAACCCGGCCGCGGCGGGTGTGGCCTTCAGAGCAACATTGGCGACAGGAGAGCCAGTTTGTGTGCTTGTCCAACATCCACCCCATGTATTGGCTGAGTCGAGTTCTTCCGCAGACTAGCACGGAGTCCACTTGGAACGTGGACTGCACGTGCATCTTCGTCGACGAGATAGTCTCCTATGATTTGTACAGCAAAGAACGACAATGCTGGGCGAGCGGATTTTATTTTTTCGTAAGGAGTGGTCGTAGAGTACATAAGTGGGTGTTTGGACCTACACCATAGTGCACGTGCTCGTCCAAAATCACCTTATTAGGAAAATCTAGACCTGAAAGTCTGTGACCCGCGTTTTTGACGCGCGCGAAATGAGACTCTTACTAAGTGTGTCTCCATCAAAGATCACAAAAAGACACACTTAAGAGTCTGATTACGGGAGACTAAACTTTGCATTGGCGTTTATATCATGTGGATTAAGCATGATAGAGTCGGGGGGTTAGCGTCATACGCCACTACGATCCGTACTGTCACAAAAAAAAGTTGGCAGTCTTGCCGCACCCCAATCATAATCACAACCGCTGAAGCCTGGTGACTGTTGGGGCACGTGAGTTTTAAAATTCTGCTGCGTCTTTTGTTGGATACGAACGGTTTCAGAAAGAACGGTTGTCCACTTCTCTCCACTCCACTATGTCTATGATCACACTCAATTGCCTCGTTTCTGGCGATGGGGCCGACAAGATTTTTCAAATTCAAATACCGGCAGACGACTCTGTCAGCATCCTCAAGGAGTTGGTCAAAGCAGAGGACCCGCCCACCTTTGCGAATGTCGACGCGAAGGATATGCAACTTGTCAAGGTTTCACTTCCCCTGGACGAGCTGGACAAAGTGCGAGATCCCCTCAGTATCGTCAACTCACAAGCACTCTCCTCGCCTTTTGACGAGATCTCAGAGGTCTTCCCCGATCCTCAAAAGCGTCATGTCCATGTTATCGCGCTCAGGCCTACTGGTGAACTTCACCTGCAGCTTGTCGTTTACCGCCTGCTGATGCCCTTACTATTTAATCCTGTGCAGCCAAGCGCCCCCGTTCTCCCTCGGCATCATTTTCTGAACTTGAACAGCGAAAGCGTAACAAGCTTGCCGTAATGGCTCCCTCTACCATCGCAGAAAGCAAGAACTATGAAATAATGCAGCGGTATTCCCAAGAGAACATCCTCGATGACCAACCACAACCCGATTATCATATGCCCCCCATTTCCCTTCTGTATAATGGTTTCGGTCTGTTTCTTGACATCGTTGACGGTCGGGATGACGTCGATGGCCTCTCTGATGTCGATGTTTTCAAGATTGTGAAGGAGGTAGATCGGTTTGCGGATATGATGTGCAAATTCTACAGTTGCGAAGATAGCAGGAGGGATGCAGCATTGGATTGCCTTAACAAGATCTTTGGAGCACGGAAAAACCCCATACCTGAGTCGTGTCTTTCCCCAGCATATATTGGTTCAGTGCGGACGAACGGACACTGCGACGGCCTGCATCATGTGGCATTCAAGATTGCCGAGATCAAGAACCGAATGACTGGTATCAGTTTGCTCCCGGATGCAGAGCTGGTTTCGTACTTTGCTCATTCGCAAAAGAGCGCAATTGAAAAATTTGATGAAAAGCTATTTAGGGGATGGCGGATCCCTTGTCTGGGTATAGTCATCATAGGTGAGCACCAGACCCTTATTTGGTCATCTGTGTTAACCTTCTTCGTGTCTCAGGCTGTGAAGTTAGATTCTACGCCATGCTAACCCTGGGTCCCAAATTTCGCCTTGTTAGCTTGACACCGTTGATCTCCTGCATCAAGGCAGCCTCTGATGGCCGTGAGCGCAAGGCCTTGCACACCGCGTTTATCGCTGCGTCTGTCCTCCAAGCCCGCATTTATGCGGATATAAACGAACATTTATTCTCTCGTTCGCCAACCATCCACCACGACACGACTCCACCATATCTCCCCGCCATCAGTAAAATTGGCTCCGTCGAAATCCGGGACTTAGAGGCATGGCACCAGAGCCAGCCGTACCGCTATTTGTACAGTGCAAAAGACCAACATGGGACAGCCATCCTGGTCAAATTTTCCCAGCGATACTCATCGGAGTTGCACGAATTTTGTGCGCGTAAAGGACGTGCACCCGCTTTGCGAGCTTGTGAACGTCTTTCTGGTGGATGGTATGGTGTTGCAATGGAGTATCTCCCAGATATCGAGCCGATTTCTCTGTCCCTGCACCTCAAACAGTATCGTGAGGACTGGAAGTCACAGCTAGAAGAGCTTGTGGGATCCTTCCATGAACGCGGCCTGGTCCATGGGGATTTGCGCGACGCGAACATTGTTTGCGATGCTCGAGGCAGGATGTTGTTGATTGATTTTGACTGGGGAGGCGAAGAAGGCAAGGTGTTTTATCCTACTCCAAATCTTCACCAGGACCTACTGCATGGTCGAGCTTCTGAGACGCTCGCGATAACAAAGGAGGATGACTTGCGGGTACTGAAGATCACTTTAGAGAGTGTTGATCAGATGGTTGAAGCGAGCGCCAAATGATTGTACGGTTGTTAATCATATACCTCTAATTCCCAGACGCCAAGGTTCAGGCTTTCGAATTTAATATTGAGCGGCTGGGATGCATAGCGTTGCATTTTCCCACCCTGCCTCGTTTTCTTTGACCCTCCATTTCAACTGCATCTATCCCTATTTTGTTCATTCGCGTTACTTGATCTTATTCTGTTATCTGCCTGGCGCTCGTCCGAACCTGATTGTTCTATCCCAATATAAGAATGAATTACAGTACTCGTTCCTCCACACGCTCTCCCATCCCCTTACCTTCACTGCTGGACTTCGAATTGATATGACTCAAGTATGTCTCTCTCCCTACCGCCTTATTCTATCGTGTTGATAGTTTTGGCTCTATTGATTGTAGTATAACGAGAAAGCTTATAATCAATAACCTCATGCCATTCCCGGTATGACTATCGGCGGGGGCGGCAACCGTAACACGAAAAACCTACCCATGCGCCCGGACAGCAGAGACTGGAGTAACGGGCTCTGCAACTGCTACAACGAGCCCGGAACCTGTACGTTCGAGTCCTCCCCCTTATCTCCTGAGTATAATACTAACCACAAGCTGTACAGGCCTTCTCTCGTGGTGCTGCCCTTGCATCATCTACGCGAAAAACAAATAACGCTATGAGCACTTAAACGCCAATGGCTACCCTGACCCCGAACATGGTGGAGGCGCTTGCTCGGGCGACTGTTGGCTCCACGGGCTTATCGCTGGATGCAGTGGTTGCGGCTGGATTCTTCAGGTAGGCTGATCTCCTTTATCTATGATTTCCGTTGGCATGTGGCACTAATGTCATGAAAAATCTGATAGTTCATGCAACGCCGTCAGAGGTATTGCATCAAGGGTGGAAGATGCAGTGACTGCTGTGCCGCTTTTTGGTGCACGCCTTGCAAGTTGGCGCAGGAACACCAGGAACTCGAGTTGGAGGAGAGGAGCTTCGGTGGGCGTGCTTGAGTGAAACGAAAAACGCACTTCCGTTGTTTTCTGCTGGTCCTGAGACAATCTTCTTTGTTCGATTTTGTATTGGATGCTCTATTAGTCCATTGCGTGGTGTACAAGGTACTCAGTAGAAGGACATGTGCTACTGTATTGGGTGTAGTGATACCCTCCTTATATTATGGGATCTAGACGAACCACCTTGCCTTTCCACGAGTGAAAGGCGCTCAGACTACGCCGGTCATTGAGCCTAAATCTAAGAGATTTCTATCAATGTGTTCCGGATGTAAGCTAAAAATAACGCTACTGTTATTTGGGGGGCGGAGGCCGACGATCACACAAAATGTTACGTCCGGGCTTTCTGCACTTTTCTTCCTTTTGACAAGTACAGGAACAGGGAAGGAGGAGCTAGAGATGTGTAAGGCAGGACCATAGATGGGGAGTCTGACAGCCATATCCTGCAGCCACCCGCTGATAGAAACCAAAGCCGAGAAGTTCGAACCTTCGGCCCCACCTTCTGAGAGGCAGTATCAGTTCGACGGATAGCCGCTCATTCAATGTCCACACGGCCCCAGCAGTTGATAGGAAGATGATCAAGAGTCGAAGTGCGTTCTATGATTATCATTATTAAGAAAAGAATAAGTCAATATACTCAGAACTGTTGAGCATCAACGATATGTCCACTCTTCAGCCTCCAATCACGCAACCAAACTTCTCGCTTCCCCCTCGCCTTGAACAGCAGCTGATCAACCTTCTTCAGCGCCCAACTCGTCCATACCCTGGGCATATCATTACCCTTCTCCTGAGTATTCGGTATCGGCTGGGGCTCTGCATTGTTCAAGATTTTCTTGAGATGCGGAACGAGGGCCTCGGCGACGACCATAGCGTCCGCACTGCCGTCTCTGAGACACGCCGAGACGACCATGGCACAACATGGTAGATCTTGTGCAACAGGTGGGAGCTTGTATACGTCAAAGAGACCAGTGACGGTTAGAACAAAACTAAGAGGCTGGTTGTCGTATGTCGCATTGAGGAGCTCGCGGGCGCTCGCAAGTGTGAAGCGGACATGGTATTTTGCGTAGTTGCCGAATACTTCAAGTGCGATTTCGGGCTTCTTGAGGATGATGCAGCGACCTATGAACACGAATCAGAAAACAACAACTCGAGAAAGGAGTGTGCGGGGTAGACGTACGGATGAATGCCTCTGAAAAACTCTCGTCAAAGCAGTGACCCATATCCCTCCACGCAGGGAATAACTCCGCAACCTTCCTCAACTCTTCCTCCGTCTGACATACGCCGAGTGTACGGAGCCATGTCGTCCTCTTGATTTTTGGAAGCTCGAGTTGTGGTCGTCGGCCAAGTCGCGGTTCCAGGAATGCGATGTTCTCCTTGAAGCGCAATGTCTTCTTCTCCGAAGACAGGGGTTTCCTCTTTGCCTTCTGCTTTTTGGTTGTAGCAAGTGTCTCCGGAGTAGATGGTGTAGAGCCTTTAACCACATCGGATGTGGACCCAGTCGTGGCAGGTGTGGACTTCAATGCAACATGGGGGGCGGGAGACACAGTTTGTGTAGGTTTATTTGGGATTTGTGCCTCAATACCTTCCGTAGCCTTCGGGGCTGGTGTTTGGTTTGATTCAGTGTTTTCTGCAGGTTTCGAACCACGTAGGAGGCTCCCAAACCACCCTCCCCCCTGGACTGTACCATGTCATTCAACAATGTTCGGAAGAATTTGGGATGATGTGATGCTTACCAGAAGTACTCAAGTGGATTTTTCTTGAGCCATGTGTAAATGCTACGCGAGAGCAGATGGTGTGGGCTGTCCTCCTGGCCAAGATGCTGGCCATTGTACTCGACGACGACGAGGGCACGACTTGGAAATTTCGGAAGCGGCGAGCACGTGAGCCTGCGTATTTGGTCTTGCTTGGCTTTGATGGTTCGCCATCACCGTTTACAGTGATTTACAGTTGAGGACAATCAAACACGACAACTCGGATATCAGCTGATGGTGCGTTTCCTGGATCAAATTTCGGCCGGGGATAGACTTGGATAGGCAAAAGGAGTCGAAATATGCATTTATTGAAAAAATTACACAACTGTTTATGGTGGCCAAAATTTTTTGGGATTTCAACGGTACATGAGAGGGACTATACAGACTATTTATCGTCCACGTATCTATTGTACATGACGGAAATCGCAATTCTACGACTAAGAGAGTGGTTTCCAGGGCCCCTTGCCCTGTTTAGATTCATAGGTATGCTTCAGTCCAGTGGATGGCGCACCCCAGGTGCTCGCTCCCCCACTGTCCGGCACGGAAACACTGTTTGAAGCATCACCTCCCTCCCCTCATCACCACCTACTCCTATATCCTGATTCTGAATGTTTGCTGGCTGTCGGTGTCAGGACTATAAGCATTTCCCTCATTATCAGAATCATCATTATCTTCTTTGTCCTCTCCTTCCGACTAAAAATCATTTACCTCGAGAGCTTGGGTTGAGACCATAGAGTTACCACTGGTAGAGGCAGCTCGGGCACATCTGTTTGTGACCAATGCATCTATTGGCTTCGAGAGAGATTGTCTGTGCTGATTTTGGACCTGAAGTGTTTTGGGCAACCCCGGAGTTTGCGAGGGTGTCCAGATGCTATACCATCAACTCACCGGAGTTCGGATATGACCCCAGTTCGGATGGTCACATCAGTCACGACTTCCCAGCCAGTGTTTTTCGACGGCGGACGTGACTGAGGGTGACTTTCACCTTTTCAGCTTGTTCGTCGCTCCCTGTAACCGCTTCATGCTTGGGTATTACAATGCACGCACAATAGATAGAATGTCAGTCAGATGTAAATGACAATGTTTGAGCATTTTGCATGAAATGTGGAACAAGTTACAAATGTTCGTCTGAACTGGGGTCATATCCGAACTCCGGTGAGTCGATGGTATTGATGCAAGTCGGGACCAAAATCAACAACCTTTTTTTTGTTGCATCTATGCATCACACTTGTGTCCTTTCAACATTAAAATCACATTGTAGATAGTCTAGACATTTACTTAACTAGTCCTTTACTGTTTTTCACCACATTTCCAAAGTGGCCAAATTTTGCGGAGTGAATCAATCCTAAATAGGAATAAATAATAAATGGCTCGTGCAAATATGCTCCATTGGTTGCCTAGTGGCTGTTTTTGGTGTTCTTTGGTGGAAATGTCCATTTGCGGCCATGGGAAAAATAGTTCACAAAAGTTGTCGTGTTTGGTTGTCCTCAACTGTACACTTAGACTGGGGACCACAAAACCACAGTATTCGCGACTCGCTACCGTCAGACCTTGGCGCCGCTCATCCAACATTAACAACGACAAGTTGCTGTACATGGTAATATCCTCCGTTTAACCTCGCCCCAGCCCAATCCCCATCGCTCGCACCTTATAGTTGGCGGTATATATCATGACATATGTGGTTTCCATGCCAAAAATATGGAATACTTAGTATGAAAAATATCAATATACAATATATAAACTATGTCCCTGTCGACGATGGAAACTGATAGGGGATAATATATCTCCACTGTACTAGGTTGTCCTTACTGTCAAGAAACTCATAAAGTACCCAGCCGGAATTTCGGATATCAATAAACGCTGTGACAATGTAATCTGGTGAATGTGTCTGCGTGAACTCAAAGTCCTGGAGAATAAGTTCGACACATGCACATCGATGACACTGTATTGATCTTTGATGATACTGGCTAGTTACCTCGTACTCATCATTATGGTACTAAGTGGTGTACTTGGTCAACGGGACTTGAATCAGTACAAAAGTGTAGCGCACCCATATTGATCTCCTGCACTGCCCTCGATATGATGGGGTCTCAACTGTGATCCGTTGGGATCGACAACAGATAAAAAATTTATCTGCTTTTTTGATGTTGTTCATGTCAAGCCTCCCAATTGGGATCCTATGTAGAATATTGGAATATCTCTCTTCATTCTGAATCATAATTTGGGTCAGATTGGAATCCAACACTTTAGAGGCCAAACGGAGGAGCTTACGAAAATCCTATTGCAGAATTCAAAGGAAGAAACGCCTGTATGCACCAGATATTGATGAGCATCAACAAGCTTCAGGAAGCGATCAAATTCCAGCTCCTGAAATGTTGAGGGTTTGCCAAATAAAGCCCACATAGCAAAACAATAAAGTTGATTCTGTTCATTGGTCAGGTCCGGGGAATACCATTGAGGTTGACCTGCTAAGTAATCCCAGGAAAGCGAAATGAGGACACTGGGCTCTGAAGCAGCCCCTGTACCCACAGCAGGACCTAAACCCAATTCAGCCCCGATTTTGGGAATAATGCACATGGAACATACCGTTTGACACCTCACTAAAGATCCTCCGCGCACATTGGGAATTGAGTTCAGCAATTTCGCTTCAAGGGTCTCGAAACATTTTTGAGCGTTCAGAGTCATAAAGGTAATCACGAAATGACTTATGAAGAAAGTCGAGTTGTTTATGTGTAGCCTCTTTAACTGGAGGGATAGCAAGAACTGAATGAAGATGGTGAAGAGCACCATATGCAGTATCTGCTGTTATACCCAATCGGTTACACAGATGAGCGGGTGTAAGGCGGTCATTTCTCAGGCAGAGCAGCAGCTTTTTCGTGTTTGGAAGTACATCTTTGGGAATCCGGGAGAGTATATGGGCATAGAGTGCATCGAGATTCGCCATTGGATGGACATTTCCCTCCCCCCGCCGAGATAGAATGTCGTCGATCACCTCAAGGACTAGCTTAAGCTTCGACACAGGGTCCCCGTAAGCTGAGTCGTCGATGAATCTGACTGCAGTGGAAGCATAGGCAAATAGCCCAATAGAGGCAGCAGCGAGCTTCAGGAAATCATGTTCTGCTGGCCATTGAGCAACCCACGTGAGGACTGGATACTTTGTACGGATTTGACCCAGCTCATCGCGGAGGTAACGCTCGACATCCTCACGAGCCTTGTCCGAGTCGATGGCTATCTCTTCTTTCTCGAAACTTGATACCACCCTTGCAAGAGAGAAGAAAGTCGTGATGTGTGGCTCCGGACAACTGGCAATGATCCAGACAAGAGGTGCAGCAGGATATTTGATAGATAAGTACGAGATGAGGCCAAGGATCTCGCGCTGTGTGTGATGGCTGCTGCATTCGTCCAGACCATCGATGACAATTAAGAGGCGCATGTGACTGGAGTCTACTCGATGCAACGCAAATGGCTCTACGATAAACTTTTTGAATTGCGTTGTTAATGACTTCTGCGGCAGTGTCAGATCGTTCATCATTTCATTCTGGAGGAATTGACGGTACAGGGGGTTGTTGACTGCGAGCTGATAAGCGAGAGTTGTGAAGGTTTTGGCCCCATCATCGCGTCCATTGACAGAGAAGAAGAGGGATGCACCCAACGTGATGTCAGAGTTGACACTGGGCATATTCTCGGCAACGGTTTGCATGATTGCTGACTTGCCGACACCGGCGGGTCCAACAAGCCAGAGGATCCTCTTGTCCTCTGTGCGACTGCTAATGAAGCCCTGTATTCGTCTGACGACTGCTAGTCGAGTCCCAGGATGGCATCGAGGGGGAGGATGGCGCGCAGAAGAGTCAAAAGCTGCTCCTGGTATGATATGTTCTACAAACTCTTTCATGACTGGCATGAGCGTGTATCAGCGCCTATTGCACAATATTTTGGAGAGCACTGTTCCTTACAGTTATCGGTGCCGTTGATCTCAGTCAGTATCGGGTTGTACATCACAAAATCATGAACATCCATGACGTTTCCTCCCATCCTTCGATGCTGTTGAAAGGCTTGACGGTTATATGGATATTGGATTAATTCGCAGCGGATGGATCGAGTTGTGGGATAAACAGTAGGAATAGAGGCGCTTGCCGGCAACAAAGGGCATGTGGGAAATCTAGGTGGCCTGGTCATAGAATTGCCCGCCGCGTCGCAGGATGCACCTAGAGGAATCGGATTAACGAGTTCACTGGCGGGGTACTGAGAAGCAGCGAGGGCATGGATGCGGTTAGCAGGTTGGTTTCTGGAGGGGTAATGCATGGGGGGCTCAACGGGGCTTGCAAAGCATTGATATGCAGGACGATCAGCATGATCCACAAGAAATTGGCTCGTCGGATCATGATATACGGCAGGTTGAGCTGGATTCATGGCAAGCAGGATTGGTGGTGGTTGTGCCGTGTGGGAGGGGGTATGTAGTTTGATTAGGTGCTGTGCAGCCAGGGCCTCGGAATATCCCCATATATGCTGGAATCGGAAATTCACCTGGCTTGTTATGGATGAATCTTTTTTCCATTCAAACGTTCGTCTTCATCTTTGCCTTATCTCCTTGATTCATTACTCTTCTTTCTGCTACGAATACAGACATTTCATATTCCTTCCTCGTCGTCTTCTTTACTAGCCTTTTGAACCTTTGACCTAACAAACTCGTGCCTCAACTTTATCACCTTCGTACTTTCCTCAATACTGTTTAGCTCTCGTGTCGTCTTTTATCCATACGACTTCATTCGGTCTCTCTTACTTGGTGTCGTCTATTCCTTTCTTGATAGCAACGCCTAATCGAGTAGTTGTAGTTCGTATAAATACCCAACACGTTGTAGTAGCTAGACAGAGTTATTGTTACACTGTCTCCCTATGTCTAAGTACACAGGTGAGGTGTACTGCCGAATACCAGATTCGGTCGATGTCTACTCCTTAAGCCGTCCTCCAAGGGTGAAACCTTAGCAGAGATGTGACGAGCTTATAGTAGAGGAAGCATAATGTGGGCAAAAGCACGGGTGAACTTAATCACAGAAAGTACAACACACAATAAGTCAAGATAACTCTAGCAATCTACTACATGCGAGCTGGTATTTAAGATAACCATTGGAGTCTTTCTATCTGCACAGTCCGACACTAGAATATGGCTAGAAGGAGAACAGAATTTGTAGAAGTAGCAAAAAGAAAGACTAGAAACGCTTGGTGGAAATGACAAAGTATCGGTAAAAAAAAAAAGAGATACCGAACAACTAGAAGACGGAAGAAATAGGAAAAACGATACAACCGTAACAGTTATAATGAATATTGTGTGTTGCACTTTCTGTGGTTAAGTCCACCCGTGCCTTTGCCCACATTACGCTTCCTCCGACTATAGCTCGTCAAATCCTTACAAGGTTTTGCCCTGAGGGACGGCTTAGGAGTAGATTCTGACCTAATACGACATTAGGCGGTACGCCTCACCTGTGTAACTAGACATAGGGAGACAGCGTAACATGGCTTGTCGGTTTCAGACCTCCTTGGCCTCGCGCACTGCTACCGTTGGAATCAGCCCTCCGCTCGCAATCGCCCGCGTCCGAACCACGTCCCGGAAGTCCACAAATAATGCTTCCCGTTGCCCTCTCGTGCACCCTTCCACATTCCATCATGTATCCATTGTCCCCTATCGTCCGCGATCTATTTGAGATGACGAACGGGTGCTCATCCGACCTTTCCTCTATGGTCATCGAATGCATTCTCTCTGGCGTAGTAGTCTGGGAAAACTTTTCGCGCGCGGTTATCCGGATTGGCGAGAATGTAACTGTGAAAGTCGCGCAGCGTCTTGACCCCGACGAGCATGGCATTTTGCAGTACTTGGAGAACACTTCCCGAGCATCGCCGCCCCACGAGCGTTGGGGATGGTCACTGTCGGCTCCATGTCCTTCATGTTCATGACGCTAATCCCGGGTGTAGCGTTAATACATCCGGAGTGCCCTAGACAACACCTTACTCTGCGTGAGCTTGAGCTTCCCCAGGGTGAGCCCTTCGGCTCCCCGCTGGCCGTCGCATCTGCAAGGATGTATGAAGAGATGAACGAGCCAGCACGTCGCCCATCTACTCCGAGGCTCAATTCAACGACTTCCTCCTGCATTCGCCATCTTCTCGTGTTGCGCCGAGCCACAAAAATTGGCTCCGCTCGATGATGCGCGTCAACCATCGGATTGTCTTCACCCGTGGGGATTTTCATCCACGAAACGTGACGGTGGTTGATGGACTCGATGGCAGTGTGGCGCTCTCTGGCATCGTCGACCGGGAAGCCAGCGGCTTTTACCCAGAGTACTGGGAGCAACTAAAGGCGCTCAACACACGTTCAATAAAGGACGCGAGCGACTGGTGGGACCACTTACCTCCTTCCATCCTAGGGTATGACCACGAGGTCGTCCTAGACCGAGTCATTGAATCTACTGTAGTGTACTGACCCATTACGGTATGCCGCTTGGTATTTACCTATTTTCCTACCCTCTCTGACATCAATGGAAAATAGTGATATATGAATACGCAGAGTATATTATCTAATGAACGACCCGCCTGACTGGGAAGGAGTCCATCCACATGGTATCTACTTTATATTCTTGTAGTCTACAATGTTTGCAACTTGCTACAAATCCCATAGTGTATGTCCGTACGATATGACATATGTTAAATGTACAATATTCTAGTGTCCTGGGTAATACTCTACACCAAACAAAACTAACATGATGTAGTCCGTGGGGTCACATAGCTCAACCCAGCACTAATTGTCCGTCCATGAATATCTCGAATCCAGATCCTTGTCGCGCAAAAGCCCTTATCCTTTCTATCCCTCTCCTAGACCAGGTAATACCTTCACCGACGAAGCTCACGCGGACCCTCATGGAGTTCGACACTACCCATCTGTGCTCCAACATATCCGCCAATGCACTGTCCACATCTTGTGGATCCTCGTTCCCATTTGACTCCCGCTCGAACCTCGGTGTTCGAACGTTGAAAATCTCCTGCAGATTGGGCAGAGGCATTTTAGTATCCATAGCTGGGTGGCATATTGGGTCCAGTGCGCGAAAAATAGCCCGCAAAGAGTCGTCCTGGCAATCCTCCAATACCAGCATTTGGGGCCGAATTGGCTGTCTGAAGAGACAAACCAAAACGTCTTCGTTTGGTGTAGCGTTTACGAGACGCAAAGTCGTCATCGTGAACGAGAATGCGGAGAAAAACTCTGGATAGTTGAACTCTTCCTCATAATGCCCGCCAAACCAATAGAATGTATCAAGTGCTGGAAGGCGAATGCGGCTAAAAACCCGGTCGCTCCAGCGGGTTAATCCGCGACAGCAGGCCCAACCAAATTTCTTCATCTGGGGTAGAGTGATCGTGTCGGGAAAGGGAAAAGTATCGTCATGGGCAGGAGGAAGGGCGAACCGACAAAAATATTCGATTAGGTTAGGACCCAGACGGAAGAGTAGGTTCGTACAGACGTCCACAGGAATGGCGATGAGGTTCAATGAAGTGATGGCTGAGCCTTGTAGATCAATCCTGGAGGCAAATTTCAGGCATACCCGACGCAGAGACGACGTGGTGGTCGAGATTTGAAGCCCATTGGGAAAGTGGACAGGTGCTCATACAACGCGTACGTACTCCAGACTCGTGAACCGCTCGTCGAGCTGATTCGCCAGGTCAGATGGAGGATCTCCCAAACGAAGGCTCTTGATCCTGTAAGCATGGGCCGCGAAGAGGTGAAGCAGTTCCTCCGAGCGGTCGAAGTGGTGATGGAAGAAGCCCTTGAATTTGACCTTGAGATCAACGTCAAGGGTGCCAGACTTTCCAAAGCAGAGAGAGAGGAATGCTGTCTTGGCTTTTAACTTCCTGGGTGTGATTCTGATAGCAAAGGATGTCCACAATTCCGGTCTAGAGTTGATTATATCTCGCCAGAGGATTGAGACTGTGGCTAACCTACAGAGGAGACGCACCCTGGAGTACTTCCTGCGTCCACCCCAGTAGTAGTGACCTTCTTGCGCTGGGTATTCGGGAAACTCGAAATTTATCGGCGGGGCTGCATGTTGGAAGACGAGGGAGAGTATTTCTGGTGGCAGTCGCTGTATGGGGGACTCGTCTGCGCCAAGGTCGCAGAATTGCGTAGGTCGCTTGTTGTCGACGTGACGACGCCTGTCCATGACAAGGTTTGGCCTTCTTCAGGCAACAGCTTGTCGGCAGTCAAGTTGCGTCGGGAGGCCTTTGGAGGACCATGGTGAGGTCATAGACAACCTGGAGCACAACAGACACAAACACCAGCTCCACCAGATTTGTCCTTGTTTGGCCAGGACATCGCAGCTCAGGTGCTAGTGGATGACAACCCGTAGCGTTTAGAAAACTAGATTTAAATTCTAAATTGACGAAAATGGTTCAAGGGTCCTCAGCCGATCAAGCCGATGTACAAGTCGAGTGCGCTCGACAGCGGATCTTGAAACGACCTCTGTTCTAAACCTCCTGTCTAGAAGAGGCCTCCCCCCCTTCCAGACCAAACGACATGTTCTAAATGCTATTTTCAAGTTCCGACCTCTCACGTGGCTCTTCCCAACTAGTATCTAATCTTTCAACCACCTCCCGCAGTCTCTGTGTTGCGAGCGCTACTGTGCTCATTTGGACCTCCCAGATAACATTTTATAGCCATTCTAAATGCAGAATCCCTCAAATTAGCCCAACCCGAGGCCGCGGTAGGTGTCCCATACACTAGAATTTCACCGGTGAAACTATCCAAAATAATATTTGTCAGCCTTATGTTCACCGACACCATTGACACAACTGTTACTTGTGTGCAGCAGTGGAGGGGCACGGATTCAGAATTCCTCTTGAATCTGTGCAAACTCCTCGAGGTGAATAATTTTGTCATCAATCCCGCGGATAATGGTTGGCATCAAGTGTTATCACTTAGGCCCGATTTGGCCAATAAAAATAGATAACTAAATGGGTTACGGTCTGAGAGACTTGATCTTTTTCAGCGGTCATTGAAAACACACAGGGTTTAAAAAACAATCTGAGTCCCTAAATCCTACGGGTTGTCATCCAGTAGCGTCTGCACATCCAAAAGTCCATCTGGTGTAAATGCTTAAACTAGATTGCATTGCCGTTACTAGCAGCTACTCCCTTTAAGTTGTAATATCTATTCTAGACTCTGTTTCCTTTGGGTTCGACACTGTTTCACGTCGTATTAGAGCAGATATCACCGGTGAGGAATCCACCCGGTTTGCAGCAGCCTTTCCTGGACCAAAGTCATGTATGGGCTGTCGGGGGTGTTAGTGAGAAATCTCCTATCTATGTGCATTGAGAGGTTTTCGTAATATAGTGGTGTGCTTCGGGCTACTTGTGGATGAGGTCAATGTCTCGAAATTTTACGAGTAGATTTAATTTTACTTCGCTCAACTGTGTCGTACATAAACAGTCCAATGTCTCTGAATCTCGTAGAGTGAAAACGTCGTAATTGCTTCAGTTCCACACACACTCTCTCTTACGCACAATTTCGTGCTTTCCTTATTGCTCTCCTGGAATAAAATGAAAGGCCGCCGTACAATACGTCCGGCCTCACTAGAGAAGGGGAAGGGACATGAATACACGGTGAGCTTGAGGGTCTATTCATGGTGGTAGACAGACTAGTTATGCTTATTCCAACTCGCCCTTTTATCCGACTTCCTAATTTGACCTACAATGCTTCTCTATGTTCAATCGCACACTCGTGTGAGCCCCTGCTTACATTGGAAGCCTATCCACCAAATAATAAATATACCTCTTTTCATCGCGCCCAGAGTGTCTAAGTCTCTCTTTATACCGCTTTTATCTCTCATCCCGCCGTCTTAACCCTCGGCCCCTTGTAGACGCGCCAGCCCCATTACGGTAGCCACCAGAAGTTTCTCTGATACTGGGTGCCTTATCTTAGAGCAGATCGTGACCTGAGCTTAAGATTAAGCTATGTCCATTCGTATATGTGTGGGTCAACTCCTTGTTATCACGGTTCCTGGCTAATGCAAGTGAGGATTGATGGAGATTAACCAGCCTAAAGTAAGTAGCAGGCTCGGGCTATCCTTTTTCTGTTTTCGCTGCGAACGAGTTTGTATCTTTTCGGGGGAGACCACGGGTTTTCGAAGCCTTGAGTATCTGAGGAGGTACGGAGATTGTGCCCCCGAATGCAATACCAGCTCTTCAGAACCTGGGTGCTTCAGGGATCCCTGACGAGCTGCATTGAGCAGAACACTGCAATTTCTCTTCCCTCCTTAATCGAAACTCTTATAAGCGTTCTGGTTTGCTTCTCGCGGCGAGATCGGGACGCGCTGTTATCCAGACCCCTTTTGCAATCCAGGAACTCCGCCTGATTTCCGAAAATGTCCATCTTCAAAATCAGATATACTTGGGGGTGCATTTCGGGTCCAACTCCTACTTTATTGCAGTTCCCCATTCGAGGTAGGTCTTCCAGCCTCGAGTCCGACCCTCGCCAAGTTGATAAGGGTTTGAATAACTAGGAACAACATTCTCATGATATCTCAGAGTCGCACGTGAAGCTGTACATGAATGACGCTGCGACGACTTGATGGTAAGTCAATTTTAAGCTCGCGGCGGTCTTTGCTAACCGCTCCCATGGGTCGGGATCTCTCTGGGCGTCATGAAATGCTGTTCTTGTACGTTTTGTGTGTACAGACTGATAATGGGCGCACAGCTTACTGAACCAGCCAGCGAAGTCAGTCCTACCTGCTGGGTTCAGGTGTAGACCCTACTGACAAATGAGAACAGGGGAAAGGTGTCTTTCCGTGACAATACAAGCGGCTCACTTATCTTTCCGTAAACTTGATGGTGAATCCCCTATCTTTGACGACGATGCCAAGCCCAAGCCATGCAACACAACCTATTTATGGATCATGATGTCCACACATCGTGCTTGCTTCCCAGCTGCATGGTGCTTGATGTTTGTGTTCATGGGCATCTTCGAGGTGCTCAATGTTGCCGTCGCGAAACCCGTAGACTTGAAGGAGTTCGGGGTGGGCAAGCCTATGAACACGATGCCTATTAAGTAGGTCTTACGTTTCCACTAGCACCGAGATAGCGGTGTTCTTGGCTACCCTAAGACAGACACGGTGTTGGCAGATATCATGATGCATAGATTCTGATATGTTTGAAGTCTGACTCCTCGTAGGAGCTGCAGATAAGGCGTTCTAGCTCATGCGCTCATTGGACGATAGCGGCGGGACTACATGCTTAGTCAGCAGGAAGGGGACATGTTGTTTGATTCAGGACCAATATAGTACGCCTCAAACGAGATCTATGTCCCCCTGCCAGATCCAGGGACACGCAAGATAGAACAGTATATAGGACAGACGCGAGGGCATGTTGGAACTTTTCACTACTTAACGTTTTCACAAGACCACCAGGGCACCAGCCTATCCAACCCTCGGCTGTTCTATTTTTCGATTTTCTTCGACATGGTCAACGTCACCTACGACGCTTGTGGGCATGATTTACCTTCTAGACGAACATATACTAATCCTTCCTGTAGCCCAGCAGCTCGTTTGGACGAACCCGGAGACGCAGGAAACTGTCACTTATGGCTTAGGCGATATTGCATGGGTTCTAACCTCTACCGCCCTCGTGTGGATTATGATTCCTGGTGTTGGGTTTTTCTACTCGGGCCTGCTGCGGAGAAAGAATGCGTTGTCGATGATCTTCACCAGCATGATGGCTTTGGCGGTGGTCTCTTTCCAAGTAAGACGCTTCTATACCCCTCCTCAGCCATTTACCCATCTTCACTCATAGTGGTTCTTCTGGGGATATTCACTTGCATTCGCTGAAGATGCCAGCCCGTATATTGGAACACTCAGTGGGTTCTCCTGTAACAGCGAGCTCATTTTCTTGTTCATCTGAGACGTTTTTTTGTGTTACAGAATACTTTGGACTTAAGGGGATTCTTGGCGAGCCTTCCATAGGTAGCACCCGTCTTCCAGGTCTTATCTTCGTTGTCTATCAGTGCATGTTCGCCGCTATTACGTGCGTGCCCCATAAAGCGCTCTTGGCATGTCTAATTAACGTCACCCCTAGTGCTGCGCTTGCTATTGGCGCCATCGCTGAACGCGGACGGCTCGGCCCTCTCCTCGTTTTTGTTTTCGTCTGGAGCACCCTCGTATATGATCCTGTCGCATGCTGGACGTGGAATTCAAATGGCTGGTCATTTGTCATGGGCGGCCTCGACTTCGCCGGAGGCACCCCCGTCCATATTGTTTCGGGGACCGCCGCCCTTGCCATCTCTATCTATCTTGGCAAACGGCGCGGTTACGGAACTGAGCGCCTGGCGTACAAACCCCACAACACCACTTATGTTGTTATTGGTACTGTGTTCCTGTGGTTCGGCTGGTTCGGCTTCAACGGTGGTTCCGCCCTCTCCGCCAACCTCAGGGCTGTCCAGGCCTGCATCGTCACTAACCTCGCTGCCGCATGTGGTGGTCTGACCTGGATGATTTGGGTGCGTCTTGGACACAATTGATATCCGGGCGTAATTTGGCTGATAGCGTTGCGACAGGATTATCGCATTGAGAGAAAGTGGTCCGCTGTTGGTTTCTGTTCCGGCGCTATCGCTGGTCTAGTGGCCATCACGCCTGGTTCTGGCTTCGTTGGCGCCCGTGAGTACTTAGTTGCGTATTCGTATTGTCAGGTATATGAATTTCCCCTCTTGCAGCTGCTTCCGTTCTCTTCGGTGTGGTTGCGGGTACTGCTTGCAACTTTGCAACCCAGCTCAAATTTATCTTTGGCTATGATGATGCCCTCGATGTGAGTATTTTGCTGCAACTTTTGAAGGTTACTTGTCTTATTCCAAACCTAGATTTTCGCTTCTCATGGTGTTGGTGGCATGGTCGGTAATATTCTCACTGCGTTCTTCGCTCAGGCTAGTGTTGCTGGCTTTGATGGCAGCGAAGAGATTCCCAAAGGGTGGATTGACCACCATTGGGTGCAACTTGGCTACCAAATTGCCGATTCCGCTGCCGGCTTCGGTTACTCCTTTGTCGTGACCGTACGTCAATTCATTCAGCTGCAGTCATTATATTCACTAATTCATACCAAATTAGACCATCATCCTTTGGATCATGCACTTCATCCCTGGTCTCCGCCTCCGTGCTTCTGAGGAGGCTGAAATCCTTGGTATTGATGATGCTGAGATGGGGGAATTCGCCTATGACTACGTCGGCCTTGAACAGGAAATTGGCCATACAACCACCATGAGCACTGTTGGTGCTACTGGCGGTGCACGGGAACCTGATCATCACAAGCAGAGCTCGAGCACAGTAGAAGAGAAGCCAGTTTCATCTTGATTTTTGATACCCGCTCGTTTGTTTTATTTTCCGTGTTACATCAGCTGTTGTGCTACACTCTGGTGAGGATGTAGAGACCCCACCTGTCATAATTATCATCGCCTAAATAAGGCATGAGCAACCTCACGATGTGTGATATAGAACCTGGCGTATAATTGATTCTATGCTTGATTCCCATTTTTTGGGTTTGATGCCAGACTAAGACCAGCCATCAAGTGGGCTTTCATGGCTGTCGGAAATGCGCACGATAATGGCAGCCCATCGCAATCAAATAGTGCTTTTGTCCCTTCATCAGACGGCACTAAGGAGAGCGGCAGTGGTTCGCGGGACAGTACTATCACCACCGGAGAGTGTTGCTCTGAAGGAGAAGCGGGTAAGTGGGAGTGCAACAGCCAGTGATCAGTTATATTTAGAGCTTCGTCGGCTATTCCCGTGCGCCTCACTGTAGCTGTGACCTTTTTTAATGATCATCATAAGCGTTTATATCGCGTCAGCACTTGTCAATGCCGGTTCCCACGTCTCCGAGCGCCGTTCTGTCAACGAATATGACTTCGGACTTTGAAATTCCCGGCAACCTCTCTCCCGTCCTTGTACTCCCGTCTTTTGCGCTACACTCGTTCTCACTCCAGTCTGGCTATTCTGAAAAGTTCGCTGGTGTTGTAACTGATCTTTTCTTCGGAATTTCCTAAAATTCCCCCGTCATTCCGTGTATGATGCCCCCACATATACCCGCAGATTGCCGCCAAACGTGAAGTCTTCTTGAACCTCATTTTCTGAGGCGTGGAAACCCACACCTACGCGGGTCGCAAGGCAGGTGGAGCAAAGCTTTATATATTCCCATAATGCCCTCCTTGGGCCTGAAGTCAACCGTTGGTTCTGTTCACTCAATTTTCGGGACCTCACGGCTGCCGTCCTCCCCGTTGAATTCTGTTCATTTCTGGTACTGTAGTAACTATATGTGGGCAATCAACTCGATTGTTTGGATACAACATTCTCGCCCTTTCGGGTATACTTCGTGCTCATGGAAAAGCTTCTTTGATTAGGAGTCACTAGTCACGCCACAAGGACGGAGACTCGTCCGCTTTCACAGGCACCAGATACCATAACAGGAGAACTGACGCCGATTTCATTGATCTTCTGAAGAAGATTTGAACGCCGAAGACCGTATGGCACTGCGGATAAAAAGCTCCAGAACTATACCCTGTAGAATTTGGGATGTCTCCACCCATAACCGCCATTTCGCTCCCACTTGCCTTCGTGTAACCCCCTTCGCCGTCTCTAATGGTATCGCTTCTGGATTCACTACATCAGGCTATTCGAGATATAGAGGCAACTCGATATGCACAACGTGAGTGCTGGGAACGCAAACCGTACTTATGTTCACTGATTTGCCTTCGTAGTCGCCTCTTCCTGCATAATCATTTTCGATCATCGTGAGTGGTATCTTGCGGGACCTAATACTTTGCTGGTAACATGAATCGAATATGAAGTGGTGACTCTGGATCTCGAGGTGAGTTCCCGCGGTGTTATGCTCGGTCCATCATCATAACTGAGCTCATCAAAGGTGGACCTTATTTGGGTATGGGACTTTTGAATTTTGCTTGAAAAGTTGATCCAATGAAGCGTAGAGGAGCTCGTGGTCATTCGGGAAGGCCTTATTTATTATTGTAAGTTAATCAACCAGCAAGGTCACGACGGCCTCAAGACGAAGACCCTACAGAACCGATATTATACCCTATCCAGTGTGATGTATGTGAGCTATTCTATCTGTTGTTTGCGTATTGTTAATGCTTTCATTTGCAGATTCAACAATTACGGTCAGACAGACTATATTCACTTGTCCCTTGCCTTTAGCTGACTTCTATGCAGCTCTTTTCTCTACTCGCCTCACCGACAATGTAAGCCAAATACCTCATCGTATCTGCTCCTGAAAGCGCTCATGATTTTCGTGCCTATTCGCTCTAGTTGTGAGTGATACTGAGTGACATTGTCGTGCCCTCGAACTGATAACGCAAAAATGATACGTAATCTAGTTGTATGTCGTCATTGAATACCTGATTTCTGCGCCAATCTAACCCTTATGAAGGTCATAAATTCTTCCACTGGCAAGGCTGGACCGGTCTCATTGCTTGTATGATTGCAGAGAGTGCGCATCCTCACCACCCCTCGCCATGACTGTCGGGCACCAATTGATCTGTCTTGCATAGTCATCCTCCAAATGCGCCTCTACGCCTTATACTCGTTGAATAAGAAAGTGCTGGCACTGATGGTGACAACGTTCATAATCGCTTCCGGTATATCTGCGGTCATCATGGGCAAGGTATTAGCGTCCATCACTGGTTCGTTCATGCTGCTGTAGTTTAACTACTGGGTCCCTCGCTAACTCCGCCGCAGCTACTGCACGGCCATTCCGAACTAATCTCCCGCTAGGGCCCTTGCAAGACTTTGTTTTTTGCGCTCCTTCTAATGTCTCCACAAAGTTCTTCGCGTTCTGGATACCAATGCTGTCGTACGAATGCCTCTTATGTATCCTAGCTCTGATTAGAGGGTTTCAAACCTTCCGATCTCATGGGTCACTATTCCGGTCTGGGAAACGTCTCGTTGGTATTCTTGTTCGGGATTCTATCCTATATTTTGTCATGTAAGTCTGTAAGCCCCAAGCGGCTCCGAAACTCCCTTACCCGAGTCTCCTGCAGTATTATGTCGACCTACTTCACGTGCCTCCTAGTCTGGATAACCGCTCGAGTGAGTCGCAGCTGTCTTATCCTTGATATGTAGATTTGACGGTGTTTTACTAGCAAAGTCTCCTTGAAATACCCATCGGGTTTTCGGTGGCTATGTCATGCGTTCTCTCAAATAGGATCATTCTCAATGTCCGCGAGGCGAATAAAAACATCGACAAGGTGGCGACTGCGCCCTATCAAATAACGATCGAGGAAGACGGGACTCGGACGACTGTCAGCGATTTTGAAATGACTCAACTTCGCTCATTGCGGTCTCAACGCGAGCGCAAATTCAGCGTATTATAATACAAGGGCAAGTTTGTAAAATCTATCCTAGTTGAAGGATCAATCAATCGAAGAATTGGCCGCCGTTGACGGAGATCTAATTGCGCAAGTCAGGTGTTTATAGATGTGATCATGATGAATTGGACGGTACCGTCTGCCCTGTCACAAATGCAGATTCCGGGGAAGCCAGATATGACACGACGTGTGCAATTTCCTCAGGATTCCCAATGCGTCCCACGGCAGTCTTTCGGGCTTCCTGTAATAGCATCGCGGTGTGAGCATGAATCACATCGACGGGGATGCAAGTTGACGGCCTCACGTTAGTCCTGAGAGCTTCTAACTCGGCTTCATCTAAACCCAGTGAGTTCCCTTCACAATAAATTTAGCCAACGAGCTATTTGCATGTATAGTAGCGCTTACACATCGGAGTCTGGACGGGACCTAGAACAGGACTAAATTAGCTCAAGTGCGCGCCCGGGCATTGAAAGGGCTAACAAACCCGGGGCATAAGCGTTAACTGTAATGCCATATTTTCCGAGCTCCTGCGCCGATTGTTGTGAATACGACGCTAGGCGGGAATTGATGGATAGCAACACACCAGCGCTTTGAGTCAGACCCCTTACGGCGAACTTGGATGCCGAATACGCTGCGGCGTATCCAGCACCTAATAGGTTCAACTTAGCAGATCTCTCCTCTAGCCGGTCTGTTGTGTGTACCTTGCTTTCCAACGATAGAGGATGCACCAATGATCCGTCCGCCTCTTCCCTGAGCTATCATAACCTCTGAGGCGTATTTGTAACAGAGAAAGACGCCTCGTGCGTTGACGGACATCACTTGGTCCCAGGAAGCTGCAGTGCCTACATGATTGCATGGAGTCTTAGTCTCATCATAAGTGAGAAAGAATGGGTGTTCTTACAGTCTTTCAGTGAAGTAAACCTACATATTCCTGCATTTGCCACCATCTATCCTCTTAATCAATACCCCATTGGTCTTCAGAGTCATCACCCGAGTCGTGAGTGGATTGCTTACCACGTCTAGACCTCCCAAGGTCTTGACAGCACTGTCTACCATGGTCTTGACATCACCATCCTTGGCGACATCTGCTGTGTGAATATGCGAGCGTCTTCCTGTAGCAGTTATCTCCTTATGTAATGCTTCTAATGCTGGCATCTGGGAAGGTAGATCGTTGAGAGCAACGTCAAAACCATCCCTAGCAAGACGGCGGGCGATCGCTTCTCCAATACCCCTGGAGGCACCAGTGACAAGAGCGATTCGGAGTGCCATAAGAATAATTGTTTGAATGGCTATGATTCTGCCTGACTTCCACGTGTGGGGGTTTTTATATCATGATCGTATATAGAATGGTGAGCATCAAAGAGTTGCCGAAGGTTGTAAAAGTCCTTTTGTACTTTTTATTTATAGTTTTTTCTTCTCAGGCTTGACTGTCATCTTATGGTTGCTTCGGATAAGAAAGGAATATCATTCGTTGGAGTAACGCTGAGAGAATCCCTTCTCCAGGATGCTACTGGAGCCAGAACCTCGACGGAGAACCAGTATCATCTGTGCGGTATTCAGTTCGGTACTATAGCTATTCCACCAAAATAAACTACCACAAAAGCCGACATTTCGTCGTCATCAATCAAAGAACTGACCACCATTTATCGAAATCTATGGGCGAATGCCTTAGTGAGTGTTTCCAACGCCAAAAACGACAAGCAAACATACTGTTTGTCCCGTGACAAATGCAGACCCCTCCGAAGCCAGGTAGGAAACGAGTTGCGCGACTTCCTCTGGCTGCCCAAGCCGACAAACCGGGGTTTTGGCCACTTCCTATCATAGGTGTTACCAAAAATGCCTTTCGGCTTTTGAAATAAAGTTTTGCACTTACTGCTGCTTTCCCAGCTGTTAGTTGAGCCATAGTTACTTCGTCTGGATTTTTCGGAATGGGGACTATAGAGATCCTTCAAAATCTGTTCGCATCATCTTCATAGAGAAGGCTGACCGATCCCAGTGTTCTCTATCGGACCTAGAGTCAAGATTAGACCAAACGTAAAATCTGCGGATGGGAAGCTTCATACCAGGTGCGTAGGCGTTCACGGTAATTCCGTACTTCCCGAGTTCTTGCGCTACAGGAACAAAATGACAGGAAGCATTGGTCCGCTATAGTCGAATAGGAGAGTAACTAGATCTCTCACCAGCACACTGAGTAAGACCGCGAACAGCGAACTTTGAAGCTGAGTAAGCTGGCGCATACACCACGCCTAAGTAAAGAAGACATGTGTTTAGCCCGTTCGCCGGGGTATTCAGGGAAGTCGCCTTACCTTGTTTACCAGCAAGGGATGCAGCGCCGATGATCCTTCCGCCCTTACCCCGTGCAATCATTGCCTGCGCAGCATACTTGTAGCATAGGAAAACCCCCCGGGCATTAACAGACATGATATTATCCCACTGTGTCACGCTAGCTAAAATAAAGGTAAAAACACTCATCGTGCCCAAAGACTTTTAGGCTCACTTTCTACAAGGCTGCCCATCGATAGAATGCCTGCATTTGCCACCATCTTCAGGTTGCGTTGAATTTCAGTCGGTTCACAGGGAGCTTTTCAGCATACGAAGGACTCAGCTCACCACATCCACCCCACCAAAATACTCGACGACGTCATCCACCATCGCCTTGACCTCCTGATCCGACGATACATCTGCGATTACAATCCGGCCGCGGCGATCGAGGTCCGTAACCTCATTGAGTACTTTTTCGAGTTCTTCTCGTTGTGAAGAAATGTCGTTAAGGGCTATATCATAACCGTCTTTTGCAAGTTGCCGGGCAATGGCCGCGCCAATTCCTCTCGATGCTCCAGTAACTATGGCCACTCGAGTCTTGTCCGGCATAGTGATTTTGTTCCTGTGAACTGCTGATGCTAACGGTATGCCATACCATATATATAAGGAACGCTACGGGGTTTGGGAACCACATGTCCGCATGACCTTATCATGGAAAATCCGAAGCTCCGAGCGTGAAAATAAAGATCTGGTTTCGAAAAGCAAACCTTAATAGAAGCTAGACTGACTGTTGATTAATATTCAAAGTCTCACATGAGACCGATCAGAATCGGTAGCCAGTGTAGAGGATGCCAAGGATTTTATATAGGATTTCAAGTCGTTACAGAACTCGAGATGCCACATGTATTCTATCACAGAGATAGACTCGGTACATTAACCGGTAGGGATGACCAACTCAGAGACACGATTCGAAAACAATAAGGGATGCAGATTTCAATTTGATATTGTCTCGAACAAGCTGGATCCCTTATTGGTTTTGAATAGGGCTTCTGAATTGGTTATCTGCCTCGATCAGTGTACTGATCCTATCTCTGCGATAAAATATATGTGGAATCTCAAGTTATGTAACGACTTGAAATCCTATATAAGACCACTGGCACCCTCTGCGTCGGCTCACGATCATTCTGGTTGGTCTTAGGCATCTCATCTTTCCACTCTCCTTGTTGCAGATTTACTAACTTATTCAATTTATCTTTGGGAGCGCAAGTTAGGGATGGCATGGGACAGAATGTAGACAAACAAGACAGCATACTACATCAACCACAGGCAAGTATAGGCACCTAACCTTGCTTTGTAGCCACTCCAATGAGCCTCCTTCCGTCTTCCGCGATCAGAACCGTAGTAACATGGCACCGATAACTAAGAAATGCTCTTCTTGGATTCGTAGCGAGCACACACACCCCATATGTCGGCTGGAACGTGAAGCATGAAGCAACGTTCAACCTTGGTAGCCGTCCAGCGGATGTTGACAACGTGCATGCCAGGGGTGTTCCAACGCACAACGTCGGCAGACTACCGGGATGAATGGTGCGAACCACTGACCTACATACCCGAGCCTCCTTACTCCTTCACCACACATTTCCGGAAATCCTGCTAGAGCTTGCTGGGAATGCTACTACTATTAGGCTTGTACAATATCATGTTTGATAACATCACAGCTGGAAATCGAGACCCCACTCAAGTACTTGTGATGAAGCGCTGGAGTGGTCACACACAAGTCGCGAGGAGTGCATATGACGCGGGGCCGTTCAAAATACTTGGCTAAGTATCAGAGGATTAGTTCACTCAAACTGTCTCCCTCCATTTATCGGAATCTAGAACGTAATGAGCAACGGGAACAGACTAAACCTGGAAGAGAAAACCATACGCATTGCCCTGAAAGATGCGTAAGCCCGAGAGAACTTTCCTGTGTACGCATATAGCTTACCTGTCATGAAATGCGCGTCTTTTGATGCTAGGTAAGACACGAGGGCTGCAACGTCCTCTGGCGTGCCAATATAGCCACAGGCAGTCTTCTTTCTTTCCTATTTACCGAGGCAAAGGCGATCGGTCAGTGTCGACTAGAGTAGTCGTTGTGTACGAACTTCAGCAAAGAGGAGCTCCGTCGTGATTCCAAACTGCTCCCCGAGAGCCTTGGCTAGACGGCAGAACTAATCACCATCATGATTCATATTGTGTGATCACACCAACTCACTCATAGATGTCTCGATCGCTCCTAATGAGGAAAAGAACATGCTGCGAGTGAGAGTGCTGCACTCAGGATACATGAAATGCTTACCGGGGGCGTAAGAGTTGACCGTGATGCCGTGCTTACCCCATTCCAACGCTGGTTAACGAAGCTTGAACCAATGAAGTTCTCGAACAGGATGGAGACCAACCAGAAGCTTGGGTTATTGCGCGTACGGCGGCTTTGGTCCCGCTATATGCCCCGAGGTATGGCGCAGCTAACACATGTCATTATCGGAATGAGGTCATCTTCGCTCGAACCCACCTTCTTTCCCAGCACCCGACGAAGCTCCGATAATTCTACCTCCTCGGCCTTGCCTTATCATTTGCAGAGCGGCGTACTTGTAAGATAAAAAGACACACCGCGAATTGATTCTGAAGATCCTGTCCCACTCTTCCACTGTAGCTATGTGGAAAACCTTTACTATCGTTATTGCAGAACGATGAACAAAGAGGAACTTACTATCCAGCATGCTCCTAGCAAAACATATTCCAGCATTCGCGACCATCTGTGCATGCCCGTGTGAATGAAGCACGGAAGCAAAGGTAACATATCTGAAAGTTTACCACATCAACTCCACCCAATGCTTCCACAACAGAATTAACCAGGGACTTGACAGTTGATTCCTCAGAGACGTCCCCGGTGAAAATGAAGGCCTTGCGTCCTTTAGAAGATATGATGGCTTGGAGTTCCTCGAGGCTATCCCTTTGAGTTTCAAGGTCATTGATAGCCACATCTAGGCCATCTTCGGCAAGGCGGATGGCAATTGCGCGTCCGATCCCTTGGGCAGCACCCGTAACAATGGCGACACGAGCACTTGACATTCTAATACCGTCAGTTAAGATTCGAGAAGGAAGGTTGTGGAGATGGGGTGGTGATGAACTCAGGTCGCCCGCGGAATAAGAAGGAAGAAAACAAAAAGAGCCTTGTTCTTCAAAAAGTAATGTTATTGTTTTTAATACACCGGCCTCGCTCGGGGAGTATAAACCAAAAGGGAACAAGGCTTATGACTTATTCCTAGCGGGGAATGGGTTGTGCGGGTTTTAAACATTGAGAGAGTGAGAAAGCGTAGTTGTTGAGATTTTCGCAGACTCGTTGATGTCACAAGGCGCTGAGATCGCTATGGACCTCCGAATGGCGGAGATCAAAACCGCAGATTGTAGCCAGACTCGTAGCCCCTTGTAGCCCTGGGGTCCCAGGTTCATCCTGAGCCCTCCTCGGCAGGGAAACATATGCCCAGGCGAATGATATCAGATGTCCCGGAGACCTCGCGAAGCTCGGCAAACAACTTTTACCTTGGGTAAGTTCGATCGATAATGAATTAGCGATGAACCACCCCAGTCCATTTCGGGTTAAGCATGGGACAACGCGGCAATCGAGCGTGCTATTTCTAGGTGGGTAATGCCGTGATGTTGAAATGGAAGCGACGGGCCGTAGAGGGGTATTGACTCCCAATGTGCGAGATGAGAACCATAGTCAAGTTCAAGAAGAGAAAACAAAGGATATCGTGTTCATCTACAGGTCGTGGATTACAATACTTAACATCGATCGTTCAGTGAAGGAATAGTATAGTCGTTGCTAGAAATGGAATGATCGAACCCTAATGCCACCGTTCAGAACTTGACCCTGCTGACGGTCTCCCAGAAGGCCTTGCCCTGCTTCTCGGCGATAGTGCTCTCAAGAGCACTGGGCGAGCGAGAGCCATCAGCACCAGCGAAAGTGCCAGCGCCCCATGGAGATCCTGGGAAGGAAGGCTTGGGCATGGGGTAATAAGAGGATAACGCATGGTGAACACTTACCACCGTGGACCTCGCTGAGGCTGGTGATGTCAGCGAATGCGTGGGCATAACCGAAAGGCACGTAGATGATGCCGTGGTGGGTGAGGGTGGAAAGGATACTCAAGACAGTGACCTCCTGGCCTCCACCGGGGGTGCCAGTAGAGACGAAAACACCAGCGTACTTGCCGGAGAGTTTTCCACCTGCCCAAAGGCCACCGGTGGCGTCCCAGAAGGCCTGAAAGGATGTATATCAGATAATGATCAAAGTTTGAAAGTAAGAAACGCAGACATACCTTCCATTGACCGGGCATGTTACCAAAACGGGTGGGAATACCGAAGAGGTAGGCATCGTAGTTGGGGAGACTATCGGGCTTGATGACGGGGTAGGCAGGCTTAGGAGGAGCGTGCAAGAGCTTGAGGATGTCCTCGGACAGGGTCTCAGCGACTCTAAAGAAGATGTCAACAATGTTCCGAACGTCCTTGAGGACAGAGCACGTACTGAAGGATTTCAGCCTTGCCACCAGCGGTCTCGATACCCTTCTTGACGGACTCGGCCACTACGAGCGACGTGAGCATTATAGACAACGAGAATCGTCTGGACCAGCGTACTCTTGGCGATGTGGCCGTACATCGAGTAGATGATGATGGCAACGCGGGGAGAAGACATAGCAGTGTTTGTTAGAGAGGAGGGGACTGTAGATGCTGCAACAGGAGCTGGGGGTGCTTCTGAGGTAGGAGGTTGGGATTTGTCGCCTTTTGTACTCGCTTCGTTGGTACCGTTTTGGGGATTTGTTGATTTGTTTTTGGTTGCCCCGTCGGTGAAGTTATCCTTCTGACGTTTGCTCGGGAAGCACATGAGGGATTATGGAATCAAAAAGAGGAAGGAGTTGCAACCTGCCAGAAAATCTGATATTAGCAATTTCGAACGGCTTAGGTGCGGGCTACTTTATACCGTCCAGGTCCTCTCCCGCGGTCTACCTGGCGAACCGTGGTAACGCGTGGGATGGATTCACCATAATCGAAGGTGCTACCATTAACGGGCAAGGCGCCATTCCAATCTTCACGAAATTTTGTACTGATCATAGCTTATAGTGGCTTAGAAATCGTCAGGGTCCAAGCTGTCACCGTTCATACAGCGGGCGAACTAGATTACCAAGCTGAGCGTGTCATTGTCATTTCCGTTACGCGGTTGCGTGTCCTGGTCACGTTCTACGACCACCCTTACTCATAAACCGTCCATCCACAGCGCAGAATAAGCGGCTTGGTCGATCAAATATCGGAGAGGCCAGATATAGTATAATATCCCTTTCCTGGCAATCCCCTCATCCAGGTTTGTGTATATTCACTCCACGATCCACCAGGGCGACGGGGGGCTGTGGGAGTGGTCTCTCAACATCCCAATGCATTTCGATCGGCAAACCTCATGTTAAGCGAGGGCAGAGTAAGTCTGAACATACGATACTGCCTTCCTCAAGTTCAAATCCCGGATTCTGGCGGAGCCGAGACGTTTTCGCCTCAAAGACAGCAAGAGTTAATCCGACATTTGATGTATCCAAATCTCTGGTGATCTCAGTTCTTTGACCAATTCTGACGGCAGCCGCACACGTACAAGAAACGCCTAAGGTCATATGGCCAAGTATAAGACGCTGAGAGACCCACATTGTACATGCAAATGGTGTTTAGGAGTTCGTCACTTCTGTCAGCGAAAGCGGATTAACTGTTGCGGCAATCCCTATCACACCCTTTGGTTCGCGATTGATGCATGCTCCCAAGGTGCTCCATTGTTCAAGTGGCTAAGTATGGACACGTGTGAGCAGCCCCTTATCTCTGAACAGCAAAGCTTCACAGTGGTTGTTATTCCGCATTCAAACATTACGCGAGTGGTCCAGCCAAGCGAGGCAAAGCCTGATACCACAAGCCATCTTGCGCGGAAGAATTTTGTCATTGCTCATTTCCCGCTTCGCTAAGAGGTGTAATCACGTCGATATTGTGACAGTCTATATCACAAGTCAACACGTCCCTTGCTTCTCGGCTGCAACATAAGGTTCTATCTATGATTAGGTTGGGCGTCCTATGGGGAGCCGATATCCACCTCCGAGGATACAGTTCACACAAACCAGACTCGAAAGTGACGCGCAGGAATACCCCAGGTTAAGGCCTTAGGTCGCACCATGAACCTTCTGATTCAAGGTGGTATCATTTTTGGAGCCCAGTGCGAACGATAGTGGCTGGCCTTGGCTGGGACCAGAGTAAATGATTGTCTTGGATGAGTGGGCCTGACAGAAGGTCGTAAGGCTTGAACTGATCCAAGTGGCAATGACATAATGCAACGAGGATTCGGGCATCTTGACATCGCTCGCTTGAATTACGTAAATAATAATTGATGACTCATCCGAGTCCTCAAGTCAGGTGCAGAAACCACATGTTGCCTTGTTTGCCCAAACTCAGCAAACCAACCTTTCGATTCTCTGGTATGAGTGTGGATATCCTTCATAACTTAAACTCTGACTCTCCGATACCGCCAGGACAAATGGTCGAGGCTCAACCCAGGCAAAGGTTTGCCCCAACGCCCTACAACGCCGAATATGATTCGATACTCCCGTTAAAAAGCACTGAGGATCAGTGGCAGCCTATTATATCGTGTCAAGCCGATTTCCCCATTGAACTTGTATTGTCATCTTTGTACCAAGATTGGTATCCTGGTCGTAACCAATTCTTTGCAGTTTGAGACTGCGGCATCGCAGCTTGTGCATCACCCGGAATACAATTCTACACTTATCCTCCGTTCGGACGTCATAGCAGAGTCTGCGGAAGTCATTCCTCCAGATACGCCCGACCTCCACGGTTTCCACAAGATAAGATACATTCTTCGAAAACTGCTCCCTCGGAGACCTGGACGTGATAGCGGATTAGAGCAGTACTGCACGTTTTATTCGTCGGAAACCAAAAGCGCGCCACCGGATGCTCTCGTCCTAACCCCGATTATTCCCCCTGGCTCGACCCTGCCCTATTATCATCCTACCGTGTTCCATATTGCTTTCCGATACATCTGCTCGTCGGGACATCCATCCGCTCTCAGAATCGAAGCATTACCCTTGCCCGGAACACCCATAGACCCTAACTCACGCCTCTACCGCACCAGTCTTGCCCTCTTGGAAACTCTCCACCGATATGGTTGGGGTGCATTGACGAATTACAAGAAGCGTGTCATGCACGACTGCTTGGTTCCACGTGAAGAATACCAGGACTTGTATCTCATTATGCGGGAAAGACACAAACACCTTGTGGCTGCATGGCAAGAGGTCACTGACCCGTTGAAGCATGTATTCGAGGATATCGGCATCGCAACGTTCCTAATGCTCTTTTGGAAGGCAACATATCACCATCTCGATTCCGCGGATCCTGTGACCGATGATCCGGACCGTCCGTGGACTTCTTGGCCACGACCCCCAGGCGGATTCCTTGATTTCGGGTAAGGCCATTAACATCTTCCCTTATTTCCCGCTGACATGCCGAACCCAGATGTGGCAATGGACTACTCACGCATATCTTGACAAGCGAAGGCTATCAGGGAGCGGGTATCGACGTTCGAGCGCGATTGTCATGGACTCAATACCCGGAAGCGACGCAAGCGCGCCTACACGTTCATGCGTTCGACCCTACTTCAGCCGAATCCTCTCCGTTTCTTCGCCCGAACGTTTTCATCATCGGCAACCATGCCGACGAATTGACGCCTTGGATCCCAGTCCTTGCGACAATCCACAAAGCGTCTGGTTACCTTTCCATACCCTGCTGCGCATGGTCATTTGACGCGAAGTTTGAACGTTCATCAACGCCATTATTCCCCGTTCCCGCGCCCCACCATTACTCGGTGCCCACGGCTAATATCCACGCTGAAACAGGTTTGGATCTCAACTTCATCGAGAGTTTGAACCTCGGAGGAGATGGCAGTCACACGAGCTCCTACTCATTATACCGGATATGGCTTTCAACGTTGAGCCTTCACTGCGGATGGGAGGTTGAATGCGAGGTACTGAGAATCCCAAGCACGAGGAACTGGGCTATCGCAGGTTCGTAGTCACAACTATGCCGAAAACCCGTTTTCACAGCCACCAAGGACGGAAGCGACTGCCAAGCCTCTCCGAAGAAGACGCAGTCGCTAATGCGCAAGCTATTGTAAAAGAAGTAATCACCCGTGGCATATTCAAGGCGAGGAAACCTGAAGGAAGGGCAGGAGATCATTGAGGTCCCCGATATTGGCGATTGAATATCGTACGTAACTAGTGTTAATAAGTACTATGGATTCTCCAGGGAATGTTTTACTGACTCCTGTCCCAGTGATCATTTTCTTGGTTCATATGGACGTAAAGCTGCAGCCCTTTTTAATGCAACATAATTTTTGTGACAGTCTCGCGAATGATTCCGAACGCCGGGACCATCAGGCTCGGATTGATAACAGTACATCTCAGCAGGACTTGAAAAATTTCACGTACTTCTAGATAAAATTATCAGCACGCGGTTGTATGTTATACATACCACCACCGACAGCCCTACATGGCCTCGTGATCCTAATTCCGCGTCATCGGTTGGTGAGTGCAATTAAGAACTCTTCATTCGCGATCCCTATATGCTGACGGTGCCCCTTGAAACATCCTGCCGGCAGCAGGAGAAGATATAGATATTTAAGCTTTTGGGTAGGACTGCGATTTGTTTGGTGCCGGCTTCTATGTTAGTCAACCGAGGAATTATAGAGGCTACATACACATCCGAAGATTTGTACGTTATTTTTAGTATCGGAGGAGCCGTAGGCTGACTTCTGCTCGCACAAGTAGCGAACATCGCTTGGTTCAGCATGACACTGGTTGCGAAAAGGTTAATATAACACCTCGCGAGAAGTACAAGAAGCAAGCACCTTCAGGGTGTTGTCGAACGACTCCAAGTATACCACAATCTCCGCGTCCTCAGACGTGATGCCTGCCGTTGGCTTGAGACGTTCGGTCCACGTTTGCTTTACGGCTTGCAGCTGGCGACGGGGTACGCCGCAGCAGGCAGTCATAGATTTTCTCCGGAGAGCTGCATAGAAAGGGCGGAGATCACTTATAGGGTGGCACAGGAACGTTGTGGAACATGTTAGTCATTGTGGTAGAGGCATGGAAAAAACGCACTGAGGACACTGAATGGGGGCTGCACTTCTGTACGTCTGCGCATTTTAATTTGGCTCGCGTCTATTCATACTACTAGACCCGGCTAATGGCTGCGGACTGTCCAAGGCGTACGATGTTCGTTCTCGGAAACCTCACACCATTTCTTGACTATAGTCTACGCTGGTGCTAAACGAGAGTCGCCGCCAATAAGGCGAGCTAGCGGGTATCCGGAGGAGCGATGCTCATGACGTCGTGAGTTCTCCGTTGCCAAACAGAGCCCAGGTGCAGGTGATTGTACCGACGATGACGCCCGAACCGGGCGCTGCATTCCACAGCTTGCGCAGCGTCACCCCCAATCCCTGGTGACTCCACCAGATAGTTGCCGTCGTTCTCTTCAGAGGCCAAGTGCTTACCACAACAGCTTGATGATAAAAGGTGGCGTACGGGTGAGTTGTTGTCTCTCTAGTTTGCGATAGCTGAGCGAGGTAACCTCAAGGTCTCAAAAGGTGAGCCCCTCCCAAATACTGGGTCAGCCGACACTGGCATCTCAAGCCATGTTGCCACGGCTTCTCAACATCAAGATGTTGCACATCGCTCACCGTATAACACTCCCACCTTCAGCAGACACATACGAGCTTCGCCAGAGGGTAATGGAAATTCACACCGATCCAATAATAACACACTTCTGCTGCTTAATACAGTACATAGTACTGGATGACCCCTATGAAGATTAGAGCGCGAACCTAACCGGTTCGTTACAAGGCTCCGTACCCGGTTCAGGTTTTTAAATAATCTACAACTCTCAGGAAACCTTCCCTGTTCTCACCTTCATTCCCAGTCTCCTACCCTTTGCCCCGAAGTCGGAGAGACAAGACGGCAATGACCCTGGGTGTGGCACTTGTCACCGGCGCTGGTCGCGGCATCGGCCGCGCAATAGCGCTCAGATTGGCGAAAGATGGCTTCAACGTCGCTTTGAATGATATAGGTCACCGGGGTAAACTAGCCAGCTTGCAAAGCGAAATAGATGCGTTTGGAAGGCAATCTATCGAATGCATGGCAGATGTAACGAAGGAAAATGACGTGAAAGAGATGGTCAATCAAACGATAGCAAAGCTCGGGGGTCTGGACGTGGTGGGTTACTTCAGTGCGGGTTGTGGCTAGACAGGGAAACGAGCATCTTTGGGCTAGATGGTTGCCAACGCAGGATTGGCCGTTACCAAATCGTTCATAGATTGTAGGTCATAATCTTCTAAATATTTCGCTAAGTCGCTTATCCGAGTATATAGCGACGTTGGAGGACTGGGATCGTGTCTTTAATCTCAACGGAAAAGGCGTTTTTTTGTGTTACAAGTACGCTGCTTTAGCCATGATCCAGCAGGGCAGGGGCGGCAGGATTATTGGAGCCAGCTCGGTTGCAGGAAAACAAGGTTACCATTCCTTTCTGCCCATTAGACTATAACTGAGACTAAACCGGGACTAATCACACCTTTATTCGTTAGGCTATGAAATGTTATCCCTTTACAGCGCGTCAAAGTTTGCTGTCCGATCGCTGACGCAGACAGCAGGTACTTCAGATCACTCTTCTCCTGACTCCGTCATTCATATCATCTCTTAGCCCGCGAGCTCCAGTCATACGGAATAACTGTTAACGCCTATGCTCCAGGTGCAGTTTAAGAGGTCCAGGTGTCACTGTATGCTTATGCAGCCTACATTGTTCAGGAATGATTCAGACATCATTGGGTACGTCTTCCGATACCGGCCATCGCAATTGGTAGCGGCTGGACCTCTATTCGATAGCTCAAGAACATATCGATGAGTTGAAGAAACAGGGAGACCAGCCTACGAATATCCCCGTTGGGCAACCGGAAGAAATCGCAGGGCTGGTCTCATATCTGGCATCTAAGGAGTCAAGGTTCATTACGGGTATGCTTGTCCTCGTCCCCGATCTGTATTGGAATACTAATCAGAGCCTGGGTAGGTCAAAGTGTGCGTCCATTGGTCATCCCAGGCGGGAAAACCTGATCTGATCAATTCGCTAATAGATCAGCATCAACGGGGGAGTTTTCTGCGATTGACGTGGCGTTTTCCCAGCCCCAAGGCCTCAATACTCTTTGCAAGTTTAAACCTTCGTGATCTTTTGTTCACAACGATTGGCCACTCGATGGCACAACTACGTCTGTGCTCAATCGGGAACTACCTAACTTCAGTATTTTGTCGAAGTCTAACTTGGCCACCATTGTTTTCCAGTCTCCCCTTCATTATTTCTGTGAGAGGATCATTCATTCAGTGGCTTGACACATGGGGAAAAGCTCCCTCAATCACATCGAATATCCTGAGACCCTGGAACTTGCCAGAGCGGCGTGGGTTAAACCCTCTCGTCCCTATTTATGTCCTACCAGTCCCATCTTAGCTTCTTGTACCTTCATATTTCCGGTTTGCCCAGAAGATATCCTCGCATCATGGCATCTGGCGCAGTGGCATTGGTGACGGGGGCAGGGAGTGGCATTGGCCGAGCAATCGCCCTTCGACTCGCTGAGGATGGCTTCAACATCGCCTTGAATGACATCCGTCATCACGACGGACTCGAAAGTCTCAAGAAAGACATAGAGAACACGGGAAGAAACGTCGTTGAATGTATTGCCGATGTCTCCAAAGAAGACGAAGTAAAGAGAATGATTGACACTGTTGTCGAGAGACTTGGGGGGTTGGACGTGGTTAGCAGCACAAAGCTCTGATGACAAACGTATGACCGTTTTTCATATAACGACCTGTAGATGGTGGCGAATGCGGGTATTTGTCTGGCAAAGCCCTTTTTGGAATGTGAGGGTTCACCTTCAGGTGTGCGGATACCAACGTTACCAAGCACTCAACCTGGCTTTATAGCAACTCTGGAAGACTGGGATCAATGTTTCAATGTCAACGGGAAAGGTGTCTTCTTATGCTACAAATATGCCGCTCAGAGAATGATCGAGCAGGGAAGAGGTGGAAGAATCATTGGGGCTAGCTCGAAAGCTGGAAAGCAGGGTAAGGGCGCTCGCTCCATCCTTAGAAGGCACCATTTCAACTATAAGCCTAGGCAGCGACTTGTTGTCGATCTATTCCGCCACCAAGTTTACTGTGCGATCATTGACCCAAAGTGCCGGTGAGTGAAAACGTTGGTTAATTATATGACATTTAGAGTAGACTCACTCCTTCGAGTAGCTGCGGCACTAAAACCTTATGGAATCACAGTGAACGCTTATGCGCCCGGTGCGTTATTTCCTCCCATATATTTGAGGGGTTTGAAATTTGATCGTCCCGTTGGGTTCGCAGGAGCTGTCGAAACACCTCTCTGTACGTTTATTTTTCAGTTAACTCCTCTAGGACGGTCAAATCATGCATGTTGATTGAAGTCGAGAAGCTCCGAGAAGATTTCAAATCCCGAGGTTCATCCTACCTTGACGATCTTGATAGGGGAGCTCCCGAAGAGGTAGCAGCCCTCGTATCCTACCTAGCATCAAAAGAGGCAAGATTCGTGACTGGTAAGCCTTCAACTGTCTCCATGGTCCCGAGCCTGCACCTTAGTTAATGTCCTTGCCACAGGCCAGAGCGTAAGTCTCTCCCATTGATCACAGATTCACACCTTGATCATTCGTAGATCAATATAAACGGCGGCGCCTTCTGCGAATGAGAACAAAGGGGTCCTAATAGCCAGAGAATCTGTCGCTGTTTTCATTGTCCCGGATATAGAGCTGATATTTCCATTCCAGGCCTAATGTTTCGAGTCCGAAGCATGTGCATTGACATACTGAATGATTCTGAATATACATGTGATACAGAATAGCAGGTAAGCATGAGGAATGATTGTCTGTTCGTTCTTCTCTGGGAAAAATGACAATCGAAACATTTTGTTGTGGAACCCGGGAAGCTGCGAGGTCATTAACATAAGATGCAACCCATTTCTCAATTCCATTCGAAGTATAAGCTTTCAGTCCCAACCAAATCCACTTCAACGCCTCCCTCCTTCTCTCATATTTGTATGTCCCCAGGCGTAGCGTTAGTAACTGGATCCTCACAAGGAATTGGGCGTGCAATTGCCGTAAAGCTCGCAACTGATGGATACAACGTTGCCCTTAATGACCTTCCATCTGCTCAAGAGGAATTACGTAGGATCGAGGGGGAGATAAGATCGTTAGGAAGGGACGTGATTCTATGTACGGCTGACGTTACCGACGAAAATGAGGTTCGTGCAATGATTGAAGACGTGGCCTCAAAACTGGGTGGACTAGACGTGGTTCGTACTTCAGAGACTTCCCAGGTCCCCTCACTAAGCCTTATTTTTTGTAGATGGTTGCGAACGCCGGTATATGCATTCCTAAGCCATTCTTGGAGGGTAAGTAGCAACACTTACTGTCCCCCAAGCTACCCATGACCATTGAGCGGATCCTTAGCAACGCTTGACGACTGGGATAGAATGTTCAACGTCAACGGGAAAGGCGTTTACTTATGTTACAAGTACGCCGCCAAACAGATGATCAAGCAAGGGAGAGGAGGCAGAATCATTGGCGCTAGTTCTGTCGCAGGAAAACAAGGTGTGTGTCATGGAATGTACCTTCCGCAGAAAGCTAACTCAACATAGCTTACCCATTATTGTCAATGTATAGCGCGACCAAGTTCGCCGTCAGATCCCTCACACAAGCTGCAGGTGAGGATGCCTATCGTTAACAGTGGCGCATAGACCCCACACGGATTCTGTACCCTTCTAGCAACGGAGCTGGCGAAATATGATATCACTGTGAACGCATATGCACCTGGTATGTCCATGATCTTGCCTTCTTATGTTACGTAAGTCGGATTTCTGATTTTCTGTTAGGATTCGTCAAGACGCCAATGAGTGAGGATAGGTTTTGCACTGCTTTCGGAAAGGGGCTAATATATGTACATCAAGTGGATCAATTTGCTCGAGATAGCAAGCAATGGGGAGTGACAGATGCTATATACGAGAATGCTGGCACACCAGAAGAAATAGCAGCTCTCGTATCTTATCTTGCCTCCAAGGACGCAAGATATGTAACTGGTATGTAACCGGCACGTGACTCCGCCCACTTACTGATTTAAAGCCTGCGGGATTTTAGGACAAAGTGTAAGTATTGGTTAATTCTTATCTATCTTGCCTTACAGTCCTCCATAGATCAGCATAAACGGAGGGTCTTTCTTCGATTAGATGCCCCGTATTGCTGCCTTGTATATCGTACTGCAACATGTGATTGGTCGCCTACCTGACCTCGTGCCAGGGTCAGGTCCACTACCCCACACTTAACCACGATCGAGGTTGAACGTGACCCCTTTCTGGGTCCTTGAAACCAGCTGACATGAGCTCCTTCTTTCTTCCCACCTATATATACTGAATGCCGTTCGTGTGACTCCTTATTCCCCCCACTTGTCTTCTTGAGGTTGAACAATCACTGGCAACTGCAACCTCCACAACTCGCAAAATGTCTGCTGCCACAGTCGAAGTTGCTGATGCACTGTTCTGCCAACCGCACCTCAAAGAAGTTGTAAGTGTTCCGTAGCGATCCTCGTCCGGAGGTTATGCACGCTGAGCATTGTCTCAAGTGTAGTGATTGCAACTATGATGGCAGAGAAGACAATGATGCTTTCTATGGAGTAGGTCTTCTCGTTCATGGCTCTGCTTCGCAGTCTCACTCGCAGCGTGTAGTTCGACCCCATTGACCGGGATCCCATTGAGTGTCCCCCCTTATCGACGAACAAAGATGGTGCCTACCAATGTAAAAAGCATGGATCAGCTAGTAAGTCTCTGTAGTCTTCATTTGGTGTGCACTCGTTGACAACACACGCAAATCAGCTTGCAGCCAATGCTTCGGTTGGAAGAAGCAGATCAACAGAGCACGTACTGCCGCAAAGAAAGCAGGGAAATCCTGAGGGGGTTTAGTGTATCGGTGCGCACATCCACAATCCAGTGTAGTATCTTGGCAAACATTCAATGTAATTCGAATTGTGTTGTGAAATCCCAGAATGATCAGTCTAACAACAATGATCTCTATCCACCTCATCGCCGCGCGTAAGAATTTTCAACCTGTACTCTATCAATTGTCTATTGGTTGATGACACCTTCCGCACCCGCACGAAGCTGAGCGAGGAGTTCTTGGAGACGCTTCCTCAGTTTCTTGATCATTTCATCGTCGTCTGCGGAAGGGGGAGGCTATTGAATCCCAGTCAGGCGACGAATATTCGGAAAAGCAGAGGACCACGTACGAGCTGATCGATGAGGTACTGTTTGCGAAGACGAGACTTATTTCAGCCTTATTTCAAAATCAGAAGACAGGATTTACCTCTGCCTCGTCTATCGTCTTTGCTACCTACGTCAGCACATATGCCTCAAGCTTCTGATTGCGGTACTCACGAGAATAATTGGACCTCTGGATCAACACGATCTGTCAGCTGGGATTGTTGAGCTACCAAGGTTCACACACCTATTCATTATGGGTCGTAAAATCTAAGAGAACAGGGGAAGATAATGTTTTGGGGTACGGGCGCGGAGACGGGTGTGTTACTATACGTGCAAGGTTGCATGCAGTGCTGGACGCCGTTCCGCTGTTTCCGCGGTTGGTGGCTGTGCAATAGTCTCACAGGAGCCAATCGTATAATTCACCGAAAATCCTAACGTAATTCACCTAACCTATAAAGGCATGAAAAAGATCTACCTTCGACTACTACTACTGTTGGCAGTAGGATAAGCAGATGGGCCAGCGTAATAACTACCACGAGCAGCTGTCGAAGGGTATTGCATGCCACTACTATACCCTGCCATGCCCATTGGGTATCCCATACTCATGCCCGTCGGGTAACTCGGCCCCATTCCCATCCCCATCCCCATAGGCCCGCCAAACATGCTAGGAATGAACATGGGCTCCTCTGCCTCTTCTCTCATCGCCCGGCACTCTTCTAGTAACTTGCGCAGCGTGGTAACAGGGTGCTGGTCCTCTTCCTCCTCCTCTTCATCTTCGTCGTATTCTTCGTCGTCATCTTCATATTCATCATCATATGCATATCGATAATCGTCGTCACTGTCATCATCAGCAATAAGTGTAGCACTACTTGAAACTGCGGGCGAATCTTCGGGCACTCCGAGGAGTGTGCCGAGGTCAGACTCGGAGGGTGCGTACTCGTATTGGGAGGAAGTTCGTCGTGACTGAGGTACATATTGTGGAGAGGGTCGGCGCGATTGGGAGGTGTAGCGGCCAGAAGAACGTCTCGACACTGTTCTAGACCGTGTTGGAGGTATTGACTCATCGAGTGGAGGAGGCTCGTCACTGATGCCAAAGCTGACGCGAGGGCGTCTCCCTCGTTCACGGGCGCCAAAGCCGAATGCTGTGTCCGGCCCTGTATCGGGATCCGTTGAGGTTGCGGTTGTTGAAGTCGTGATGCTACCGTTTCCAGTAAGCTGTTGGTAGACCGCCCCATAATCCCTTTCGCCTGAATATAGAGATGCGCCAGGAGCCATGCTCATCATCGAGGTGTAGGGCAATTCTTCTCTCGTCTGCTCCATAATACGACATTCTTCGAGGAGGCGACGCAATTCAGTAACATGTTTCTTTGCTGGATCCAGTTCGTTTTCAACCTCATCTTCCTCATCTTCTTCATCCCGGGTGAAAGTTTCCTCAGCGGACTGGTAAACAGCGTCGTCGGTATCCGAATCCAAATCCGACTCCGAGTCTGAGGTATCTTCTTCAGGTTCGTCGCTCTCCATCTCCCCTTCCTCGCTACCAACGTCCCCCTCTGCCTCGTCATCGTCGTCTTGAGGTAACGTTCCCAATGGAGCGCCTGTGCAGTCCTCAAGCCGAATGCCAGCCCTGCTCAAAGAGTTCCACCAGTTATCATATCGCTGGACACCATCCTCCATAGGCCCGTTCTCTCTTTCCAGATCTTTCAGCACGACTGGGCTCAAGACCCGTACGCATTCCAGTTTGGGGAAGTTCAGCTTATTTAAGGCGGCAACGTTCATATCGTTCGACTTTCGGATAATTTGTGCCGTTATGGGTGCGCCTTGGGCATGGGCCGCGCCGTGACCCACACCAAAAGCGTAGTAGAGGCCATGTAAACCGATAGTTGTGATATTGAAGTGTGGGACACGGACGAGCTCTGACGTTATCCCGTCGTTTGGCATGATCCGCCAGTCAGGGTTGAAGGCGAATGTTGTAAGGTTTGGACACGCTTCGAGGATTTTGGACACCTCGAGCATGGGTATGCAGTTGATATCGAGGAAGCGGAGAGTAGAGCCGTGCTTTTGGAGGAATGAGGTGACATCGGGAAGTTCTTCGCGTCTGTTGCCGTAGTCAAGGCTGAGGTTTTGGAGAGCACGAAGAGACCAGCCTTTAGCCTGTTCCAAGAACTCTTGGAAGTTTCCTTTGAGGGAAAGTTGTTGAAGGTAGCGGAGATTGAGATGAACGTTTGACGCTGAGCCGAGCCTGACGGAGCCGAAATCAGATCGGGCATCGTCGTCTTCGGAAGAGGAGTTCGATGAGGAAGTGAAATGAATGTGAGCCGCCACTACGTATGGAAGCGAATCAAGTGCCCAAATCACTTTAGCCAGAGTATCAGCATCGGAGGAAACCTGCCAGTGCACGCTCCGCAGCGACCTGACAGCCTGGTGGGCGAGAGCATCCGCTACAGGACCAAATGTGCTTCCCATTGGCCAATCAATCACGAAAATCTCGAGGTTGGGACAGTGTTTCATCACAAGTAAGAGGGCTCTCTCTAGATCCGCCACTGTGATACCGCCTCGATAGTCCCTATTCGCTAGGTGTATCCGTCGAGTCCACCATCCGAGGGACGAGGATACGGTAGTTGAGACCGCTGACCGGGATTCGAGAACGTGGCAAAGTGCAAGAAGTTTGGAAGGATGGTCGAAAAAGAGGTAGCGGAATAGGCTCTCTGCACCTATGCCTCTCCATTTCCGGCATGTCGATACAATGGCCTGAAGATGATTACAGTATGATCAATATCGCGTGAAGAACTGAAGGCAGTACCACAGACCTTCTTCGTAAAATAACTGCGCTTCTGGATGTAGTTGAGCGCTTCCCGGGGTGAGCGGAGTTGCCAACCACCATGCAAGGTTTTCCACCAGGCATGGACAGAAAAGGAGGTTTGCAGCCCGTATTGGAAAATTAGATCGTCGTCTGCAGCGAGGTTGAATATCTGAACCCAGATTTCTGCAGGAAGGTCCATGGTTTGCTTAGGAAAGTTTATGTCAGCGCTTGACTTTCAAAATATGCTGCAGCTCACCTGTTGATAGTAGTTGCTGAGGAGCTGGTTGAGAGGGGAGGCGTCGACAATGTGACCGCGTTCTGTTATGCACGTGATACTGATCACCTGACCGCGTCGCGCCACGGCGACTCAGTGAGGAAGTGATTCTCATTCGCTTGAGAAATGCTCAATCGACTATCCCAGGAGGAAACCTGATACCAATAGAATGGAGAGCCCTTGAATAAAAAAAGTTATTTCAGTAGTAATTGGGGTTGAAGGAACTGAATAACGTTGTAATTGGGGGCAAAAGAGCGAAGTACAGGACTCGTAGGACACATTATTTATGTATTAACTATAGCGTCAATGCACTGTCAACGCACGATGTGTTGGTGCTCGACGTGCCTTGGCATTTCGAGATTGTCCGAAAAAAGGAATGTATGTGGTGATTCCAACAGTTGGATCATTTGGATACTGGGCTCCGTCGTTCACAAACGTGTGAACTCGTCAAAAAGCTACTTCCCCTGGCTATGGACAGTCCTGGCTACGTCATGGAGTTATCGCAGTATCAAGTCAATTCCCTCATGGGGACAAAATGGACTCTGGAGTGTTGGCCAGTAGTCTTTCACCCTCCTATTGACGGGTTAACGGAACAACCAAGCTGCCGTGGGCGTCATATCCTTTGACGGACCGATTGAAATATCGCTCTGAAAAGGGAGAGAAGCTCGCTCAACCTTGTTACGCCCTGTTACTATGGGTGGAGGGGAGGGTTTAAAACCTCAAGGTTAGTTGGGTCGAGTCGTGAGCTATGCAATGGCTAAATTACTACCATACCTCACGGCGGCAGGGAGACTTCGAGGTCACCGCCGGTTGACGTTATCTTCAGTCCATATGTATGGGCGATATACTGTAAAAAAAATAAATAGCTACTTTTCAAGGTGGCAAAGGCACTTAGAAAGTGCTTTGGCACCNCAATTGCATTGCCGCACAAGGAAATTTTGTAAAATATAGCTGCTTATTTTTTTTACAGTATATCGCCCATACATATGCCTCGCCAACTTTCCCCCACCGACGTATGGAGATTGGCTGTTCCGTAAGGTAAGTTTCTGGTATGCCTGCTCATTCCATAATGCTACCAGGCTCACCTCCTCTATGAAGCAATCTCGCACGACACATGGAATGGTTACAATATACCCGCTCACTTGATCATGTACCGAACGTCTGATAAAGTCTCCAGTTCCCTAATTTGGCATCCTGAATGAGAAATACTTAGCTACAATTAAACGGGTGAGGTTACACGGTGAGGAAGACTACTATCCATCACCCACGTTTCCCCCTGTTTCGACACATTCACAATATCTCAGCACCCGTTCAATACCTTCCTCCCATATTTTGTATTCTGCACTAGAATGTCATTCTGCACGTCTTCCAGGTCCTTTGAACTCTGTCGCTTGAGTATAAGAAAAGTTGGTTTTTGTAGCAGTTGTCACACCTTGCCAGGAGATGCCGGGTCGGGGTACAGAATGCAATAATCGCATCGCATCCTTTTTTCGTCTTTGACCAAGGGAGCCTTCCCATTGTCTCCGCACTGACTTATGGCTGCTCAGTGCTGGAAGTCACGCGCCCATGAAGATCCCGGGTATGAGGACCGCATTCAGGAGGCTATCCGATCCTTCGATAACGATTCTTGGAAGACTGTAGCTGCAGCTGTACGTGAGCTCAAAACGAGTGAGGGTTGTTGGTTTGCAAGTGGCCAAGCTAGCCAACTGTGATTAAGGTAGCACAGATGACCTCATTAGCTAATACACGGGAAAACATGCATCCTATAAGAAACAACGGGGAAACAACAACTGTTGCCACCAGCGGTTGAGTCTACCATCGCTGACTGGGCTGGCCACGAGGGTGCCTCTATTCTAGCTAGTTACCTTGAGTTACTTAGTTTCGTCACTCATCAATTAAGAGGGTCGTCGGAGTTCAGAGCAGCAAGTCTTGGCCTCCGTGATAAACGCGTGGCCTGTCGAAACGGGGGGATGCTGAAACGTGGGTGAAGGACAGTACCCAAATCCAGATGCCTTCATATGAACGAAATAGGCCAGATCGACAGAACCTTCTGGCGGTTTCGTTCGGCTGTGGCAATTGAGGTGGCTGCAGCAAGTACGTACATAAGCATACAGCAAGGTCATGGTGGCGTTGGAGAAATGCAGGTATACAGGGCTTACGATCATCTGTCATTCAGCGTCTGCCGGGCGAAAGACATAGGCTGCTCACTGCTTCCTCAATACTCTCGTGCCCCATTACTCGAAATCTTGAATAACGAGGCTCATCGTCGAGCCTTCGGGAAAGCATCGTTCTGTTCGTGGGATGTTCCACCCTTCGGTGCGATTGCTTCATGTGGTTCTCGTATTGGCCGGTTCCTTGTAGCACGCCATAGCCACCCGGAGCCTTTCAGCGCCACATCCTTCCTCTGTCACCGGTCGGAGCTGATAGCAATTTGAAAAGGGGATGAATTCAGCGGAGTTACGTAAACTTATCCCAATCCTGACCGGACAGGCTAGACATCTTTTTGATCTGAACAGACACCAATTGGTTGACCTTGGCCCAGCCTTGACCTCTATACTCAGTATAGCTAACCGTACGGGCTGTTGTAGGAAGCGGTAGTGGACGTGAGGTTCTCTGCTGCGGATAGCATAACGCGCGCCCACGGAAGAAGCCTCGGTTTACGAAAATGACTGTAGAAGCCACAAACATGTGGTAGAATTCGGATACGATGACGAATATAAAAACATACAGGGGCGGATCCACCCTGAGTTGTCCTGATATCATTTCTCTAATGGGGCTGATTAGGGCTGATTGACAGGTTGCATGTTTGCTAGGCGGGTTCGGGTTTTCGAACCAGGTTGCACCCTGTTGGGCCTCTCCCAAGTCCAGTCTCTTTGGTGATATTGTGTATAACATCGCCGTTGGGTAATGATAGATGTATTAAATAAACCCGGTTCTAACACATTAAAGGGGTCTCCGTCAGAAGACGAACAAATATGGGTAAGGAAATATTGCTTTCTCGGGGAGAGGCGTCCGTTAGTCAACTGTAGGGAAATTCAGGGAAATCCTCAGCTTGCAGAGACCCTTCCACGTAAACAGGCGTTATAAATTTGATCTTCTGTCCCCGAATGAGTCGGGTACTCCTGTTGGCCAATCATACGCGCGACGAAATCGCACCTTCCCGAATTTCTTCACGCACATCTCTGGATCATTCACAACCTCTACCGGACCTTGATCCGGCCTCCGCCAGAGCTGAAGCTGATTTCTGGACCTTGTGAGGATCCGTTAACTCCCATGTCTTCATGGCTGGAGCCAAGCTGGTTGTAGTATGAAAGGAGCTTCTAAGGGTGTACTTCAGAGCCTGCTGCAAGAACGCCTAACTGCAGGTTTTCCTATCATTGTAACGGTCGCGCGCTTGTCCATCGCTTGAAGTGAGGCAACACTCCTCCGGTAGGAAAGCAAAGGTGTTCAGACTTTAGCCAGAAATCCATCTTTAAGCGTAGCATTGGTTGAGCTCGTAACGGTCTTCCCGACTGCGATGTCAATGAATTCCTACCGGAAGGATTACCTCTAAATATGCCGTTCGTTGTGATAGCCTGTCGTTAAATTCTACGTGAATATAATCGCGAACTATGATATTCATTTCCACCGTTACCACTGGTACCGACCCTTGGAACTGCCTCTATTCCAATTCAGCTCATCTTATCACGTGGTCTGCTTGGGCATCGATGACATACTGTCATTCTCATTTGCAAATATCCAGGGACCACCAGTGGGATCTGCACTAGCTCTAACTTTCCTCATGGAATTGATGAACACCGGTCGGCCAAATTTGTTTGCGGACAATTTACAACTCCATGTGGACCACTAGAACCACCCCCATCGTGAGAATGCTTCCCCATTAATTTCATTAATCGAATTGACATGTGGATGGTGTCTTCATGAAGCTTATGAGTCGCCATCCAACAGACTCACCCTAGTGGCGTGCTTTTTACTAGGACACATTCGGGACGTCAGCCCTCATGTTCTCCCTAGTCCACATCGTTGCGGACAATCTATTACGGGGTTGGCCAAGCAAGCACTCCTCATGTTCACTGTGCGTTCATCCCCCATCCGAGCCCGCCCGTACTCGCTTCGACTTCTTATTGATCGCTACCCCTCCCTTACCTGACCGTGATCTCAATTCCTTCCACTGGACTTATATAGAATATGGGAAAAGCTTAAGCCAGTTGGAGAAGCTCACAGAGGATCTGGCATTTTCAGGGATGAGCCAACCGTTTCCCGATTTCGGCTCGGAGATGACTGGAATTACAGATAGATAGGGATTAGGAATCTGACCAATAGCTTTTCGCCGTTCTAACCAGACGCGCGAGGCGTGCGGCCATAGAACTTGATATAAACCCTTCCGAGCGGGAGGAGCTGTGCCCTTGACTATCACGTCCTCTGGAACGCCATGGCAATACCGATTTTCGGAGCCTCGATGCCTTGGTCGATCTTGCTAGCATCGGGGTTATTCACACTCGTAGCCTTCAAGATGCACAGGAAACGTTCCACCTATCCCCTCCCGCCAGGCCCCCCTAAAAGACCTCTCATCGGCAACCTGCTTGATCTTCCCACCAGTTATGAGTGGCTCACCTACACGAAATGGGCGAAGCAGTATGGTGAGTGAAGATGGTTTTTGTGTATTGCTGTATTACGAATTGAGTAGATTCCGAAATCCTACATGTTAACGGCGCCGGGAAGGATCTTATAATCCTAAACACCGTCGCGGCTGCCAGGGAGCTGCTAGAAAAACGTTCCACAACGTATTCCGGCAGGTGAACTGAGTGCCTGGCAATCATGTTTGGGTGAAGTTGACTCACTATTCTCAGGCCCGCGTTTCTCATGGGAAAACTTATGGGATGGGACTATTTGTTCAGTAGTATGCCCTATGGTGATGCATGGCGGGAGCGGAGAAAGCTTTTTCAGAAGCACTTTCATCCTACCAAACCCGAAACTCACCGTCCAATTGAGATGGAATACGTCAGAAAGCTACTACCCAAGCTACTGGATCATCCTCGGGATTTCATGGCCCTCTTCAGGCAGTAAGTTCTGAGCTCATATCAGGATGAATATGACTCATTAATGTGAGGCAAGTCTGATTGGCGCAACGACCCTGGTACTGGCATATGGATTGGATATTAAGTTGGTCAACGACCCTTTCGTCCACCTGGCCGACGACTCAATGCGACCGTTGATCGAGGCCATTGTGCCTGGTGCGTTCCTCGTGGACCTTATTCCGGCTTTGCAATATGTTCCGGCATGGTTTCCGGGGGCAAGCTTCAAACGTAAGGCCAGGGAATGGAGAAAGATGACCATGAAGTTCAGAAATATGCCTTATGAAGCGGCAAAGCGTGCTATTGTATGTATTCCACCAGCAATTGTCTTCGACGCATTTTACTGAAGAATAGGCAAAAGTCCGAAGGTAAAGCCAGACCATCGTTCACGTCTATGTGCCTGGAGCAATTTTCGGAGTCGACCAAACCCGAATTTGACGAAGACCTGATTCGGGATACAGCGTCGATGTTTTTTGCAGGTATGTCATTCCCAAAAGACACAATGAATAGCTTGTTCAGTCGCTCCCACTCTTTTCAGGGGGCAGTGATACTGTTCTCGCAGCCGTCTATACTTTTATCCTTGCTATGCTGTGTCACCCCGACAAGCAGGCCAAGGCACAAGAGGAAATCGATCGAGTGGTAGGACATGGACGTCTGCCGGAATACAGTGATGAACCCAATCTTCCCTACCTTTCTGCCGTTATCAAAGAAACTTTTAGGTTAATTGTCAATCCGCTCTTCTGATGCGTATGAAGGCTAATGTCTATTTTTAGATGGAGACCAGTCACGCCAATGAGTGAGAGAAATCAGGTCTTCGGTTGACTGAAGCTAAGAGGCCTTTATTCATATGCAGGCGTGCCTCACTGCGCGGATGCAGATGATGTATACAAGGGCTATTTCATCCCCTCCGGCTCTATCATGATTGTCAACCTTTGGTACGCCTGCTGAAGCGCTTTCCCTCGTTCGTCGCCACTGAGGCACTACTATCACGTGGACAGGAACATCATGCACGATGATACCGAGTACCCCGAACCAGACACATTCCTTCCTGAACGCTTTTTGGATGAAAACGGCAATATCAACAAGGACGTTCGAGACCCCTTGTCGGTCGCCTTTGGCTTTGGCCGCCGGTGAGTGCTCCCCTCCTCACTTACCAGAGCCCTGGTACGGTCGCTAACCTCTTCTCAAGAATATGTCCAGGGGAGCATATGGCTCGGTCGACTCTCTGGCTTACGGCTGCATCACTCCTTGCTCTCTTCCGAATTTCGAAGCCCGTTGAGGACGGGGTCGTCATAGAGCCAACGAAGGAATATCTGTCTGCTCTTGTCTGGTGAGAACTTTCGTATTTTTGACTGTGTTTCCTTCTCACGACCAAAATCGGCTGTGTTAGCCATACTGCTCCTTTTCAGTGTGACTTTAAACCACGCTCACAAGCGACAGAACAACTTGTGAGATCGCTTGCTGAGTAATTGGTCTCGGATGTCTTCTTATGTTGAAATGTTCATTTTATGTATCGATGTTGTCCTTATATCCGTTGTTGTACTCCCTTCACGACTTGATGATTTACGAGTAGCTATAAGTTACGAAACAGAAATGACGAAGCTGATGCCCTCACGAGACAGGGAATATCATAAGTATAAGTAGCGAACCGCAACAAAGCTTCCAACCATCGGCAGGACGGCTTACTTGCCAGGTAAACCCTCCAAGAATCTCCCATACTTGTTACTCGTTGATTTGTCATATGTTAAACTTGGCTGTTGTTCCTCTGACCAAAGCTTTGCACCATTAGTGGCTAGCCAAAGAGGCGCAAGCACCAATGTGGGGTTATTATTGCTCCCTTTTAGCTATGTCTCAAGGATTCTGCTGGACTTCCTTTACGAAATTCTGTGGGCTGACCAAGCACGGCACGGCTCTTGGGCTCAATCCCACTAACAGAGATCATGAGAGTTCTCAGCTGTAGCTTTAAGCTGGAACAACACAACGTACCAGCCTGCAATGAGAACAAGCCCCGAGATCAAGCGCAAGAAGGCCTTGCTTTGCCTAATATTGTAACCTCTTTCTGATAACTCCGGAGTGACTGCTCCGCGGGTTTCGTGGTGGTGGAAAGCTGCCGACGCGGATGGACGTTTTTGAGCGGTGGCCACTCTCACTGACACCTCGAACTTAAGGTTTGCTCTGACAATTTGTTGCGATAAGTGCATGTGTTCGATGTCCTCACGGCCCGGCTATTTAGATCCGTCTACGCGACATTATTTTGGCAGCCTTGTCATTGGTTTGCTATACATACTGTCCTATCACGCTCTCATAGAGGCCGGAGTGCTACACGGATTTTCCTCGAAGGGGGATGCTGGCTGGTAAGCCGGTCCCATCGGCTTCATACTACTGCCGAAAAAGGATCCGCCTGCGAGTGGGTCCTAAGGTATCAACAATCCTAGGTATTGACATATCCCCAAGCATGTCGCCAGATGAGGTCTGCTTGTACCTTGCCCCCATAACGTACTGTTCATTAGCACAGTGTATGGTCCCTTTATGTGGTTTGTTGGTAACAAAAGTGACAGGTACGGCAAGGTGGACCCCCAACTTGGACTCAAGGGAAGCTAATGCCGGAATGCCGGAGCGAGATAACTCTTTTGACAAAGTCTGATAGCCGAAGAGCGAGCTTTCACTACCCGAAAAGTGGAAGCAAGACTTTCTGCTATGGTGCAAAGAATGTGCTATAGCCACAGTCCGAGGAAACTGCGTCGTATGGTCTTGGGGATTGTTACATTGCCAGGTGTCATTCTACAAGTCTAAGCCATGTAGACAGAGGCAATGCTTGCGATTCAGTGGATGTATCAAGGTGGGTGCCCAGTGATGAAGGCGAAGTTGTATTACAGTACGTTAACGGTGATCTAATTTTGGATTTTTATGAAGGGGAGCTGGATTTGTGGTACCAGTGGTGTAAGAAGAAGTTCACAATATGACATTGGTATTCCCATCCAGGAGCAGATACTATCTTTAAGACAAGGACGACCACATGAATGCTCACTCAGACTGCACGATGTCCAGGGCGAAGTCTGATTCCGGCTCAGAACGGAGTTCTCGAGCGTTTGTTGCGTCTTCTTCTGTGGGTGACTCTCTTGTACGTTCCCAAGCCTTTCCATGGCATCCACCTTACACCGTTCATATCGGCGGACTAAGAAAGTATGTGTTCAAAAAGCTACATAAACCTAGGCAACGCGCAGTTTTTCAGCAGCAATTTGCTTTCCTCTGCTTCCCCAAACAAATATCCTACTCGCAACTCTGCAAAATGCCTGGGAACCCATTCGAGAGAATCGACAAGGACAATGCCGTCTTGTTGGTTGTAGATCACCAACTTGGCTTGTTCCATCTCGTACGCGACTATAGCCCAGGAGAATTCAGGGCAAACATCATCGCCCATGCTTCCATTGGCAAAGCCTTCAACCTTCCTACGATATTAACCACAAGTGCGGAGAGCGGTAAGTAACGTTGCACGAGGATATGTTCAGAATAGTTGATCATNAGATTCCTTACTTCCTCTGGCACCCCCGATCCCGAGATCCTGAACCCTGCAGATGTCGCATTTGGTTTTGGACGTCGGTACGTCTCTCAAGAAATCCGTTTGACTTTATGAAATTCTGTGGGTTGGCCAAGCACGGCGCGGCCCTTGGGCCTAATCCCACTAGCAGAGACCATAAGAGTTCTCAGTTGCAGCTTTAGGCTGGAACAGCACAACATACCTATCCGCAATGAGGATAAGTCCTGAAATCAAGCGCAAGGCCTTGTCCCGTCCAATATTGCAATCCCTCACCGATAACGCCGGAGTGACCGCCCCGTGGATCTCGTGGTGGTGGAGGGCTGCCGACACAGATGAACGTTCCGAACGGTGGTCGTTCTCACTGGCACCTCGAACTTAAGGTTTGCTCTGACAGTTTGTTGCGATAAGTGCGTGTGTTCAGTCCCTTCACGCCTTGGCTATTGCGAATCCATCCACGCAACGTTATCTTCGCAGACTTGCCATTGGTTTGCTATATATACTGTCCTATCATACTCTCAGGAAGGGCTGAGTATCGCACGGATTTTCCTCGACTTGTAAGCCGGGCCCACTCGGCTTCATATTGCTATCTACATATGATCCCCCTGCAGTGGGTCCGAAGGTAACCAACAATCTTAAGTATTGGCGTATCCCCAAGCATGTCATCAGGTGAGGTCCGTTCGTAGCTTATCCCCATAACTTACTCCTACTTAGCACAGTACATCCTCGTTTTCTGTGGTTTTGTGGTTGCAATAGTGATGGGTCCGGCAAGGTAGACCTCTGGCCGGGATTCAAGGGAAGCCGACCGGAATGCCGAAGCAAGATAACTCCTGTGACGAAGTCTGATAGCCGAAGAATGAGCTATCACCACCCAAACGGTGGAGGCAATACTCGCTACCGCAGTACACAGAATATGCTATAGCCATAGTCCGAGGAAACTACGTCGGGACCGTCAGGGTGGATTTATGCAAGTCTAAGCCATGTAGAAAGAGGGAGTGTTGTGATTCGGTGGGTGTACCAAGAAGGTAAGTGTCCGGTGATGAAGGCGAAGGGGTTGTATCGCAACGCATTAGTGGTGATCTAGTTATGGATTTTACAACGAGGAGCTGGGTTTGTGATACCTGTGGTGTGCAAGGAAGTTCACAATATGGCATTGGTATTCCCATTTAGGAGCAGATACTATCTTTAAAACAAGGGTGACCACATGAATGCTCACTCCGACTGCACGATGTCCAGGGCGAAGTCTGATTCCGGCTCAGAACGGAGTTCTCGAGCGTTTGTTGCGTCTTTTTCTGTGGTTGCTCTCTTGTACGTTCCCAAGCCTTTCCACGGCATCTACCTTACACCGTTCAAGTCGGCAGACTGGGAAAGCATAGGTTCAAAAAGCTATATAAACCTAGGCAACGCGCAGTTTTTCAGCAGCAATTTGCTTTCCTCTGCTTCCCCAAACAAATATCCTACTCGCAA